>JABASD010000746.1:0-59637 GCA_019776165.1 Pogonognathellus flavescens | reverse complement strand
TTTTTTTCAAACTCCGTCTATAGAGTCCTTATGACATGAAACGTCAAGATACAAAGTCTCATTGCTGTAGCTAAATGTATATGGAACATTTAAATAAATAATTATCCGGACTCTGGTTATGTGCAAGCTACCTGTGAACTATAATTGTGAAAAAGTAGTAAATTATCTATAAAATATTGTACGACTGTATTACATAATGTTTACCGAAACTATTTGCAAAGAACTTATGTATCCTACAGCAAATAACCTTCAATTATTTACCGAGCTTCATCATAACCTGCTAATTTTGGATAATTTGCTTCCAACAGGCTAAATACTACAAAGTAAAGTTACATTATAAGTCAAATCCGCTTGTACCTGAGGTATTACATTAGTATTATAGTATTAACATAAAAACACGAAGTTAACAAAGATCACGCCACGCCAACCACACGAGTATTATTTACTTGCGTATACAATTATGAAAATTTCCTCGCAATCAGTCCAATCATAAAGTAAAGGTTGGACTGACCGTGAGACTAATTGAGTGCTATTATTATTATATGCACATAATTCTTATATTTCAGCTATAGATGCATTAAGAACTTACACCAGTTAAATAAAACTAGGACTGACTTAACAAAAAATAATTCTGTGGTCTTATTTAATATTTATTCTCAAGTAGTTCTGTGCCAAATTTTACTCGTAACAAATCAAGCGAAAATATTGACTTTACCACATCTTATCATCTGTTATTGTGGTTAAAAGGTAAAAACAAATCTCTTGGGTGCATTTACAGTTTTTATGAGTTTTAGTTACATTGATAAGAAACAGTAAACACAAATTCTCAATTTACTGACATACTTATATTCAAGGAGCTGCAGATTTATATATTTTCATCGACTACATTACATAACCATGTAACCACGAACATAGCACCTATGAAAACATGTACCAAAACGTATAGGCTATAGGTATACAAATCTTACCATAACTTTTTCGAAAGCAAATTGAAAATTTGCTACAAATGGTATAACTGGCTGCAATGATCTCTTAATTAACATATGCCACAAACAAAGGATTACTCATCTAAAAATTTATTATTACACAAATTCATAGTTTTTTTACCATTGCGAGTTAAATGGATAAATGCGACTTTGTAACTCAACCATCTGTAAACCAATTTCATAAATTTAATTTTTAACAGAAAATAAAATCCAAAGGTGGAATAATTTGAGTAGCACAAGACATTAATTGATTGCATTGTGTACAGAATTGTATATGATTTGCGTATATGAAGTCTCAACTATAAGGTTAAATATAATGAAGAATATTTTCCAGCAAATTCTTAACTTGAGAATTTCTCAATATACAGATACTACCAAAAAGTATAGTAGAGCAAGTAGAGTAGTAACATCTAACACGTGTTTAGATTAGAGCGTAGACTGCTGTTGCAGCTTGAATCTCAAGTCTCAACTTTAAGGTTACATAATAAAGGAAGAATATTTTCACAGGCAAAGACGCAAAGAGAATAGAAACAAGGAGAAGATTTTGGTTTGCGTTTTAGTAGCACACTACACCTAGAGTGGGTTAAGAGTGAACTTTCCATTGTGAGTGTCACAGTCATGCGAATCCGATTTCACAGGGGGAGACCGGGAGAGAAAATATTATTAGAAACTTGGAACGGTTGTTCGCGTTGTTTGCTAAGAATGAAAAAAGTTTCTACATTCTGTTCCATTTTGCGTTGGGTTCTTTGTACTCTTATTCATTCGCATTCATATAAAAGCAGAACATGTTCAGCTTTTCAGCACGTGCACTTATATCAAACTTTATACTACATAATTTTTCCTTGTATATATATTTGCGGGGAAATTCCAGAGATTTTACTATATTGTATAGGTACTAATATTTTAGAAATAGAATTAGATAGATATCTATATACATTAAAGTTAGTTTTGTGTAACATTCCCTGTCCTTGACTAATTCATTAATTAGATTTCCAAAGTTTAAAAGAAAGTCTCATTTTTATTTTGCGAGCTGCATGCTGCATATTTCAGGAGTTCTTCTCTCTGTCTCTGCACATGCAAGTGTAGTACTTCAAGTTTGGGATTCTTGTGAAAGAGTTCATTATATTCTTTATTCGTTCACCGTCTTGGTTCAAATTATGCATGCATTATGCGTAACAAGAAAGAATGCAAGTTTTTAAACTGTGAAGACAAGAGTTGAAGTTGTAAGCGTATAGCGCTGATGTGTACGAAACATCAATTTTGCCAGCCGTCGAGGATAATTGCGGCACAATTAGTTTAAAATTATATTCCAAGTTGTAGCAATAATAAACTGATTGCTCTCTGCATGTTTGTATCATGTTGCTAATTACGTACATGTAGAATAAGCAATTAATCACAAATCACGCTTGGACCGTGACGACTTCACTTGCGGATGTGAAGAGCTTCTCTCTGCAAAATATTAAATGAGCATTTTACGGAAATGCAAACATTATTGGTGTGAAAGAAATGTAAAAATAGAGAAGTTTCTTGAAGTGTGGCCAAAACAGTTTCATTATTACTCTGTGTGTATCTTTAGTGTCGCATTAACTTTAGCACTCCCTTGACAGCCAACTACAACACAACAGATCTTATAACCACACGTATATATCACGTATACTATCTATTATCTATATGCCTATAGCTTTATATATACCTAAGTATTACATGCCTATATAAGTTATATATAAGAATTTAATTTACTAGTGTAATATTTACTGAATATCTCTATGTACATAAATACCTGGCTATACGCACTTACTGTTACTTTCTGTTACAATTTTACTACTACAAATACCTTGGCTGCATTACTACATTACATTCATAGATTCATACATTCAATTCGTATAGGAAGGAAACTTGAGCTATGTATAATTTAGTTAGAGCCTAAGACTATGACAATACGTGTGAGGGTGCAAAAGCCGTTAGTATTAGAGGTAACAAGGATATGCCAAGTTTAAGATAGAGCCATTAGCAAGGAAGAGTATTAAAATGAAACATTAACTGATATTGCCGTGTGGTGTGGCTGCTTCCTTATCAAATTGGCTTGAGGCCTACATTTGTGGCAAACCGTGTTGTGAATTTCCTAAGGTAGTAAAACCCAAGATTTACATATTTTCATCAAACCCCTATGAAAACATGTGGCGAGACGGATCCTACCATTAAGAACTTTTCCGGAAGCAGACTAACTGCAACATTACTATAAGTGCTATAATCTCTTTAATTAACATTTAGCAAATGTAAAAACATTACCTATCTTAAAATAATTTATTATTTCATAGCTTCGTCCGTTTTTCAGTAATTTACATAATGAGTCAATTTTTCTGCGACACGAAACGGAACTTGGAGAAATAGAACAATAAACGATCTGAAATTCAGCTTATTGTACATAACTACTTCTGTATCATAAAATAGTAAATCTAAAGGTGGAACAATTCAAAAAGTATAAATTTCATTTCAAAATTAGTTATTTTCACCTTCATCGTTTTTCTTACCACATTTGCACGATAACGATAAGTCAATATTTTTGTCTCATATAAAGATAGCACAAATCAAGCACCTATCATATAGCAGATATATTAATTTTGTATTAGAAAATATTAAACCAAATGGTGAAAAAATCCTATCTCAGCATTTATTATTCTCATCGTCATCGTTTTTCTAATCGTATTTGCAAGATGAGCCAATTTTACCAGTTCAAAAATTTATTAGCACACAACATGGACTGGATTCATCTGAAAAAATTGTATATAAACAATTCTGAATCAGGAAATATTAAATTCAAAGGTGAAATAATTTGAGAAAATGTAGTGGTAAGATTTTTAAGTATATGAGACAGTTTTATGAAGACTGTGGGTCATTTGGTAATATAATGGTAAGAAGAAGTGATTACAGAATGTGAAATGGGAATAAAGGATGCCAAACTAATTTGAAGAGACAAAGAATTTGAAGATGTTCTATAGAATTGGAACGATTCCCAATATCGATATTGCTTCGTGGCTGTCCAACTTTATTTAATTGAATTCTAAAGAGATCTCAGTTGTTTTCAAAGTTCAAAGCTCCACTTTCTTCTGCAGAATAGAAATGTGATGTGAGTGAGACAATACACAAAAGTACTTTTACTATTTCATATCGTCTTTATGTGAATATCCCCCGGAATACACATTTAAGTCATGGCACAGAAAATTCTGAACTATTTTCATAAGTTATACTTTACTGCATTGTACGCTACAGATATAAAGTATCAAATGTTTTCTAACAATCTTCAAGGTTTGTTGGCTGCTCCTCGCTCTTGCACTCGTCTCTGAAGGCGGACATGTGTACACAGTAGATATCCGGATTATTGCTTTTTACTTACTTTTTGTTGCAATACAAAGTTTCTGCGGGTAATGCTAAATGTATACACACAACAAAGGGAATTGCGTTGCATCCGTCAACCTACTCAAAACAAAAACAAGTAAACTGCTTTAGAGTTTTGTTGCAATGCTGTACTTTTCTATACGGAGATGTGTCACACAGCTTTTTGCCATCATCATTCTGACATTTATTACTCTCCACGTCGTATACCATCAGAATCCTCTTTCTATTTTCATATCAAGAGAATTACAAAAATTTTCATTTTGTAAACAACCTCAATCGTGTACGCCAAATTTATTACACTTGTATATGACACACATACTAGCTCTTTTTGCATTTCCAAGTGTAGTGTGCATATAAGTAGTCTCATCCTGAAACTATTTCATTTGTCATTTTGTACACTTTACATTTATGTACATGTGCATAGCACTTTTTCTAAAAGTTAACGTAATAAGGTTTTGATGTATCGTTTGTCTTTGGTGTAAAGATTAATTTTATAATGCATCTTCTGGCACATGTTCCTTAAACAGCAAATTCATTTATTGTGCGTATTTTCTTTGCAACACATTAATAAGAAGGTATTTTATATGCATTAAATTAATTGTTTATTGCAAAACTCTTGAAATTAGTACTAATATCATAAAAATTAGTTTTATAGATCATTAATGGCTCTTAATTTACTGCAGGAAAAATGATTTTTTTTGCATGTTTAATGTTTGCCAAAATGGAATTATTTTATTGCAGATGATTCGTTTTTTTGCAGGGTAAAATGAAATTCATTTTAAGCAGATTTACAACTTCAATCATTTTGTTCAGAAAAATGTTCGATGAAACATCTAATAGTTCATATAGCTTAAAATATTCGTAATGTCAAGACATTTAACGCAAAAGGGGAATCAATTTCAATGCATAACCAGAGCTGGTCTAGCCAACAAAGGTGTTCCACGTCGCTTCTTTACTCATGTTGCTATTTAAGCAATAGCCACTGTATGTTTACAAATGTATTGTTTTAAATATATTGGGAAATATTGGCAAGTGCATGTAGATTGTATCCAATCTTCATAATCAGAAATTATTAGTATTCCTGATGACAGCGACAATTGTATGTAATACATTATGTGTAATACGTTGTTATATCATCTTTTAATGGTTTATCTGTATTATATAACATTATAATTAGGATGTGTATCAATGGAACTATCTACTGAAATGGTGTTACTAATATTATTATTTCAATACAATGTAAAACGCACTTTATTAAGCTGCATCAGGAAAAATATAAATTAAGTTTGAAACAAAAAAAATGTTTACAAAAAATTTAGCCATGTTGTGTATTATGATGTACATGTATGCAATGCATTACAGACACGATTGAAGTTTCTAGTATTTATAACAAACGTGTTGTACAGACGGAACGAAACACATTCTTGTAAAAATGATAGCTATGACTCAAGCTATCATTTTTACAAGAATGTGTGCTAGCCTATGAGAATTGTGAAGCATGCAATTCCTTTTCTGCTTGATACTTTGTTAGCGCAGTCAACACAGTCACAGCCGGCGAAGAGAGAGAGTGTCTAAAAGTTGCATATAGTTTTAGCTTGGTAGCTCGACCCTCAACCTTATGAATGCTTTTTGGTTTATAATTGGACTCTTTTCACATTCCAGGAATCTTTGTAGATCAGTCAAAATTGAATTTCTTGGCAAGCGGTCTTTGGTTACGTTTCTGCGCTCCCCTAAGTCATTTATTCACTCATACTACATTCAGACCATACAAAAACATAATCTACATGCTACTTATACTTGCTACTACCTCCTCTGACTATTACTCACACAACAACTATTAAGTACCTTTCCAAGAAATAATGAATGTATGACTTTTTCATTGCCTGCTATACTTTGCCACTTACTTTATGCGCATATGAGGACACAAACACAATCTCCGTGTACTATGTGCATACCCAAACGCATTTAGCTCTTTGCATTTGTAAAGGAGAGAGTTCCCATGTGCAATGCATTCGTTTCACCACTTTTTGGCTTTTCTGCCTTTCTATATATAGTCATTCATTTGAAAATGGATAGACACGCTTATGACTTTTACCACAGCCACTGATTCGTTTAGCACATTCATTTGCCGGTGGTGTGGTACTATGCAGCATTTATATAGCGGGACTATTATACTTCTTACTTACAACTGCGACCAACTCCCCCATCAAACTATTGCATTATTGCAACCAGCACTTTATGAAAAATTGAGTGTATTCTAAGCAAAGTTCACTCATTCATTATCTACTGCTATGCATTATACACAGTAACTATATAAAGGCACGGACGCCCACCAGCTTTTCACTTTTCATATATTGACACACAGAGAGCACAGGAAAAAGACTCAGAATTGGGCTTGTACCAATTTACATGAATACTGAATGAAATTCACATTAGTTCAGAAATTTAAAAGCTCTCTCTTGCTCTCTCACTCTCTTTAGTACTTACAACTATGAGTTCTGTATATACTTTAAAGAAAAGCCGCATAATGAAATCAACACACTGTAAGTCAGCATATAGGGATATATACCTCTATACAGTAAATGGTACTGTATAGTATTTTATACATAGCCCGAGGCTTTATTCTGCAATTCTGGTGCAGTCCAAATTGAAAACTTAGTATACGTGTAGCAGTAGCCAGCTTTTTGGGTAATTTTGAACAAAGTGACTGATGAAAGTGAGTCGGTGCTTTGTGAAATCCATTCTACAGAAATTCTCCGTTGGTGACGAGGCTTATAGATGCTCCTATGCGATTCGGAATTAGTTGCAAACAGAAACAACTCAACGAGATGATGGCACATGTTAATATAAAATAATCTTTGTGTGGTAATACGCACACTGATAGTTTTCCTTACACAACAAGCTACACATATCTGCATTGATGGACTGTAAGGACGAATGTGCTTACTGACTCGTGAGTGGCTGTGCTTATTTATTTAGGCAACCAACATTTTCAGCATCCTACACGTATACAAATACTCAATGACTCCGACTCTCTCTCTCAACTAACATAAGCAGTATAGAAGCTTTTGGTGTTTTCATGAAGTTTTTGTACTTTGCATAGCAAAACTTGTCTTATCTCCGCGTGTTTTTGCAACATTTGCATAGCGGTGATTTCTCTGGCGCCGCATACACATACTACGTGTGGTATTATGTGAAAACCTAAACATTTCTTACGTACACACATGTATGTACATACTTGTACTAGGAAATATTATGTCACAACCAACGCACTGTGCAATATGCGTGTATGTATTGGTAGAACCCGGCATAAATTACTACAGCGACCGGAACGATGCAGGACACCGGTAGATTTAACAAAATCCCAGCAGTCCAATACACCCTCGTATTTCGGTAACATATGGAAAGCATGGCGTGGTGATACGAAGCAAAAGTAAATGATCCAAAGCTATATATGTCCTTATTCCATGAAAAGGGAATACAGATATCTTGCACCATACCAACTTCGGCTTTATTTTTCGCCCACCACCCTTATACAGCAGAACCGGGCGTTTTGGTCTCTTCAAATTATTACTTTACATATATAGGAGTATGTATAACAGGGATATTTTGCATACGTACACATAATATGTGTAAGTTGGGTTTATTTATGAACTTTCACGAAGTGGATGCATTTCATAAGGGTATCTTCATAATATCCTTGGTAGTCAGCAAAAATTCTACTTATTACTTGTCTTGTTATACAGGTCCTATGAGTAGAGTAGACTCTGTGAGTCAGATTTTGTATTCGTTAAAAGCTTTGGCTTAGAAATGCTCGTTTAGTAGTTTCCTTTATTTTATGGCGGACGCGTTTATATGCAGCAGTCTCATTTACAATTGACTTAAATAAGTAAACAAAATTAATGCAAGTTCTCTGCGCAATAATTAACATGTGCAAACAGCCAGAAGGAGATCAAACCAAAGAAAATTTAAAGAGTGGGAAAAATTGCATATATTCTCATTTAGCCATTCAGAACGTAGACGTGTTCAGCTCAGGAGCGGCAATGAAATTAAAAGCGGCTGCGGTGCCAAAGCCTTTCTCATAAATTAGTGAGTCCATTCCATTAGCCTTTAGAAGCTTCTGTGTGCATACTGCAGTAGAAGAGTAGTGCAGTGTACTCCACTTGGAACTTAATACACTCTTCTGATTCCATATGAGATACATACTTTCAAAGTATGCACAAAATGTACTTTGTAGCGTAAACTTTGTATAACGATTGTTCACACAAAATAGTAATTTATGGTATGAGAAAAGGAGCCGATAGGTTATTTTTCATGTGGTAATAGAATCCGGTGTTTTATTCCGCGTCCTACTACCATTAGATTTAATGTAGTCTTTTCTACTTCTCTCTACCACTTTGCCTATCTCATCCATAGTATATATATACTCACACTCTGACACATATATCTCTCTACTATTTATATTGCATTATATAATAAACCATTCAAAGCTGTAATAAAGTAGCGCAAGAATACATGCATGATTATCTAACTATTGTCAAATAAGTTAGCAGCAGAATAACTACTCTGACTGTAGATTAGTATTCCTGATGACAGCAACAATGGTATGTAATACACAGTAAGTGTGTTTGTTGCTTACAACTTACAAACTCTAATGGATTTTTTTTTCATTATGAGCTCATATTATGTTAGCGTGGAACTATCTACTCAATAAATAGTGTTGCTAATATTATTATTATTGCAATACAATGTAAAACGCACGTTATTAAGCTGCATCAGGAAAAAACATCAATTCTCAATTCTCATTTCTCAAAATATTTAAATATTAGCGGTCGTTTTCAAATTTCAAATTTGGCGGTCTTCGCTTCGAAACATAAATAGAATTCATTTAACAGTTTTAAAATGCAGTGTATTGATGCTGTATTAACACAGTCGTTATTTCAAAAGGTCAAAGGTCATTAAGGAGTTGACCGATTGACCCCATTTTCAAACTGGACCTTTGTTGTGACCCAGAGATCACGTATGAGAAGTTTGAACGATTTGTATTTATCCGTTCGTGAGTTATAGCGGTCACTGACAGACAGACGTAGACATGATTGTTATAAAGTAGCTTGCGCTACTTAAAAGCATTATAACCTCATATATAAATATCTACATAGAGGCTTACATATATATTGTTATATTCTAGTATGTATGTATTGTCCGTTTACATAGAGCAGAGCGTAGGTTACTTTTTATGTTACTAGGACTGTATGGTGGATGGTGGTAGTGGCTTTGGTATAACTTTCTTTTCAAATGGAGAATAAAGAAAAGCAATCTGGGAATTTTGGCGGAAGGGTAAATGCTGAGAAACTGTTCTGTTCCATTCAAGGTTGTTCCGCTATGCTTACAATGTTGAAAGTAATTTACAGTACACAATATGAAATACATCAGAACGAGACGGAGCGAATGACTACTCATAGAGAAGAAATGAAGAAAGCCATTGTAACACTGTAAGTACCAAGTAGGTATACCATGCTCACTCGTTTTATGCTATACAAAACTCAAAGACGGATGCCCACATGAAACTTCTTTACTTTACTCTGATTTCATTTCAAACCACTACTGTAAACCTATAAATACAATATTACTATGTAAGTATTCATTTATATGTGTTGGAAATATGTGTGGTTATATAATAGGCACTATACTTTGAATTACACATACATTAGAGAGAGAAAAAGATAGTGGTTAGTAAACAGAATGGAGAGAAAATGTCATAAAAGCTCTATGTACTTACTTAAGTCTATAAAAAATGTATGTGTGTAGAATTCATTGCAAATTGTAAAAAATTTGCTTAGTAGAATTGATATAAATATTTGCTCGTTGAGAGACGACAGAGGAAAATTGACTCCTTTGCTTTTGCTCCGACCTCCAGTCAACTCATCCTAATCCCAACAGATTTCACAACGTCTTACTACTTTATCTGACGCGTGCAAACATCACATTGTTGGCTGTTTCTGTTTCTTCTTTATACAACATGCCAACACATAATAGTACCTTTCACAGTAATAATGAAATAGGCATGAGCGCAAATGTATACATCACACTTAACTCGCCCAGCTGCTTTTTATTCACTTCCGTGAACACACAAAAATAAAACAGTCTATATGCAATGTCTTTATATTCTCTCTGTTTAAGCATCGCACTAACTACCTGTACAATTCTTCCCATGGCTTCCACTGCAAGAAAGTGTCATTTTTCTTTACTTGTTTACCTACAACATACGGTGAAGATATATTTAAAATGTTTTACAAGTCTGTATGGTACATGGTACATAGGTTACTTTATGGTAACATGGAATAATACACGTCTCAGCCATTCAGTCGTTATCTGATATATACTACATGGTATATTTTCTAGTTTCAACTAGGCTATTATGGGACATAAATCTCACATTCCTATCGATATTCAAGTTAAATGCTCTTTTTTCCCTGTCAGCCACCTTAAGTTGAATAAAATAAAGAAGAAGGAGAAATCTACTCCAGACAATATTGTATATACCGTACAAGGCAGTACATAAGAAGAGTTTTTAAATTGACTACAGTAGAGAAAGAGAGAGAGGAATATTTTCGTAAGGAATTTCTTCACTTGACATGTCAGCAGATCAATAAAATTCTAAAGGGAACCTCGGATTTCATCTTATTATGAGCAAACAGTCGTACGTAAGATGTACTTTAACAAACATGTGTACATAATATGTTGCTGCGTATGTATACCCAAAACACGCAAACTTGTAATATTTTCTGTATAAGTTGAATGTGACGTATTTTTCTCTGTTTTCTCTATACGTGCAGTTTCCTACAGAAAATATGAGAATTCTACTACAACACTACACGGTACTTCTACACAGAGGTATTTTCAGCTTGCCTTTTTCATGCATTACCTTTCGTCTCGGTGTGTATATTGGTTTTCTTACATATTACTGCTACACGTATGCCTCTCCTGCTTTCTTTTTGATTCAAAGCAGAATAAAACGAAAGGAAGTCTCCAAAAACAGCACTACTACACGTTATCTGAACCAGGAGACATTTCTTCACCTCTCCTAGTCTCTGCATACGTCTATGTACAGCTATTACTATTTTACCAGTTCTGTTCTTGTACTAGTTCCACGTTCTTTCTGTTCATGCATGCATAGAAGTAGCTACGGAAGCTATGATGTGTAAGAACATGAAATATATTTACCTATACGCATACAGATGCATGGATATATGTGTAGGTGTATAAATTACTTAGCTGTTGCGTATATGTATACGTATATATAGCTTTGGATATTCCTTATAGTTTACTAGCCAATTTAGAAATGCTCGAATGAAGAATGAAGTCTTGGAGTTGCATGGGACTTTGTAGTAGGAGAAGTATAGAGTCTTTATAGTGAAGTATCGCAGCTTTCTCCACTCTCGTTTGACCTCCGCTCTTCATGTCTAACTCAAAAGCCTCAAATTCAAGTCTTGTTAAGATTCAACAAGGAAAATCCTTACTACTTGTGCTTTCTGCCTTGAATAAGCCAATAATATGCGCATATTCACCTCATTCCTTTCCTATTTTATTTCCTCCTTCTTTTTTCCCTTATACTCATTGTGTTCATGTGTTATCCACGTTTAAATTCAAAATTCACATTAACCAATATAAGGGTACACTGTCTCAAACGATTGCATAATGCGGTTCTTACAATTAATTACAAATGTACCTATTTATTTTCTCTCAGTTAAATTGTAAATTTCATTTTACACGTGTGAATTCAAATAGAAGTACGTGGAATTCAGAAAAACTTTTATTGCTAATAAGAAAATGAATTCATGAAGCGAATACAAATTTTTTTCATTTTGAATCATGGCTGCACATTTCCGCGTTTCTTAGAAAGAAATATTCTTTTTGTAACAGAAAAGAGTTCCAATTTTTCCATTTTTGCAATGCACATTCAACAGAAAACTTTATTGTAGCTGGAATATCAAAAATGTTGACTGGATTAGTGTGTCAGACGAGGCTTGTGAGTCTAAAGTAACTCAAGCAAGAGGAACACATACACAGTTACTAACAAGAATCATGGAAAAGATATGTTACCTTATAAATAACGCAAGAGTAGATATGAGAGCACGTATTAAATCTGAATATTGTGTGTATGCATTATGCAAGTCTGTACACTCGTATGCATATGTAATCAAAGCTCAGAAAAGTGAAAGTCGCAGCTACAGAACGAACACTGTGCACAGCAACTTGATTCAGTTCAACAGAAGAATGCTAACCTAGATTTCCTCAAAAAATCATATCATTTTAATATTGCAGTCCTAAGATGACAACTTTGTTTAAACAATATTTTGATTTCGTTACAAAAATTTTCTTTACCACTCAAAAAATTATTCTTGCTTATTATTGAAACATTCTTTCAACAAAAGAACACGACATGAATAGTACATAGTTTAAGCATTTTCAGCAATTAAAACACTTTTTCTTAAGCTTTCAAATTTTGCTTGAAACAGTAAGATTTGTCAACAGAATCTGTTAATATAATTTTATATAGCAATGGAAAGAAATATTTGATTTTCGAATAAGTAATGTCGAAATGAATCACTTGGATAAAATCAAGCAAATTAAACATGGCAAAATTAAAATCTTTTTTTAAAGTCCAAAAATAACTTGTCATACTTACTATCAACGATTTTTTCCCTATACTATATGTGCACTACAATATAAATTGTCTGCATCTCATTTTAATAGAAATTACGCACATGAATACTTTGAATACAAATAGTTGAAGCATGTTTAACAATAAAACATTGTATTCAAAGTTACAATGCCAACTTCGACAATTTCCAACCTAATTGTATTTAGACAAGTACAAAATTTTATCAGTTAAAATAAATTCAATGGCAGTACATATAGAAAGAAAACGTTTGATTTTCAAATAAGTAATAAAATATTGAAACACGTTCATTTTTGACAAAATTAGGCAAATTAAGTATTGCAAAGTAGAAATAGCAAAAAAGTCTGCATCTCATTAAGATTCTGCTTTACTTTTGTCAAAGTGAATTTCCACGTTTTCATTCCATGATGTCATTTCATGTCATTCCTTCACACACAGAGCACAACACTGCGTTGTCTTTGCCAAAAGTAAAAAACTACCTTGAGAATGTCATTCCGTTGCAGCAATTCTGTCTATTTTATTTTTCTGCTGTGTCTCTTCATCATCGCATCCCATCAAGATCATCATTATTACTGATCTGATGTCAAGTTCGGTTATGCCATGCAAACGGAAAACTTAGCAAAGCAAATCAAAGCAAAGTAAACGAAACAGAAAGCGAGAGAGAGAAAAGGAAAAGACACTCTATAGACCTTTCCACCATTACTTTACTTTACCCTGGCGAGATGCACTTTGTGTAAATAAATACACTTCCTTCACATGAAAGTGTATAGTATTAGTGGCATAAAAGTGTATTTGAGACTTGGTGAGTGTAACTTAACTAAAACAAGCAAAGGGAGAAGAAGAAGAAAGAAGAAGAAGACAGAGTGGTGAAGATTTAAAAGACTCATCTAGTAAAACATTATAACCAGGGTGACTTTTAGTGTGACTTGGCTTATTGCTTATTCCACGCTTGAGACGCACGAGAAAAGTCTCAACTCATATCTCGTCCTGTAAAAGGTTGGCAAGCTGCGACTTGCGACAGTCAGCTGTTTCACTGCTTTCCAGACTGAAATGACTGAATGAGAGGGAGAGAGAGACAGAAAAAGCGGATCTTCGCCTTCTGAGAAATACACGGCAATGAAATGAGATCCGGAGAGGCTTATATTCGCTCACACAGTGCGTATGAATGTCGACGGAGTGTAAACAACCCGGAATACATACTAATAAGCAGCATTGTCGTTATACACTCCTTTATCCTTATTTATAAGTGGTGCGTACGTTCAAGTGCCATACTAAACTTAAGGAAATTACATTCTTCCCTATAACAGTCTCTTACAACGGACTATACCGATATATATGGAAAATATTATAGTACGAGGCTCATACTCGTGAACTTCCTTCCCTTTTCCGTTTTTTCAACCAAAAAGATACACAACATCAAGAGGAAAGCACACCGATGGACTTTTTCAGTTCTCTGGTGAGATTATACACTTTCCATGTGCGGTTGCTTGTTTGGATACATTACGGTTTATATACTACGTTATATAGGGAAATCGTCATTATACTCATGGCACCTAAGTATGTACAGACAGTCACTTAATGTACTATGTGAAGAAGCCTGTGCAAAGTCATTCGTGTACGTTCCTTAATAAGCCTGACAAAAATTAAGCCCACAAGAAAAGTAACGCCTGCCATGATATCTTCGGGGATATATTACGATTCTTCAACATGGGAAACACAAATACACGACATACAACCAGCGTGTGTTCTTTACGTGGAGATTCTACCCGCCCTTACTACAGAAACCCTATCTCTTGTTGACGATGAACTTTTCACCTCCACATTTTTTACTCGTGTTCCAGACAAAAATATTTTTGCATACCGCACAAAAAACCAAGTCGTCACACATGGAACCAGCTTTATCTCGTCTTAGGCACATACCCACCTCTTTATACAAAATCCTCTGCCTGTGTATTTTTGCGTCTATCTTCTAAATTACCTTCAATACACAGATTATACCGATAGCATTATTATTATGCGTTCTATATTCTATACTTATATATATACATAACTTTGAAAACACACCCTCCTTTCCTGTTTCTATGTACATTAACAAATAATACGGATCCTCTGTCCTTAACAAAATACATCGTATCGCATTCTGCTTCACTAATGCAAGCTAATTCCCTTCTCAATGCATTCTCCATTTATTACTCCAGACTTGTTTCGGTTCTATTATTATTTATATTGTACAGTTCTATTTGTACAGTCATTTCAGCAGAGTATGTAACTAACTTGTGTTTGAAAGACAAGACTCAGAAGGCATTTGTAGTGTGGTGGAGGAGTTAGTGAGTGAAGTAATAGTTCTGCTGCTCTGTCACTATTTCTTGAACTCTTAAATGTGTAAATGCCTACTGTCTTTTGTCGCGACATTATTTCTCGTTGCAGGCAGGGAAGGTAAGGAAAGTGTACGTAACTAAACCATCAATTCTTAATGCAATCGTCAACAAAGGAAACGACACAAATGTGTTTTTGTAAGGCTCCCATTATAACAAAATGCTAAAGCTACCCATCACTACTAACTTATCTGCAGTACAGACACAAAACACAAAAACAAAATACAATGCACTAAAATAAGATCTCACTCAATGCCGCGTGTGCATAAGGTTAAGAAACAAGATTTCTATCTGCATTGTACAAATAATCCTTTCCTTGCCTTTAGAATTCATACTTATTCTTCTCAGCTCACTCACTCACTCAAATATCTCCCACTAAACTAAATACACACATAAATACTAAGTACCCATATAATCCGTACAAATAAAAGTACACGCTGGTAGAAAAAACTTTTCTTCCCATTGCCCATCCATATCCTAGTGATGAATTTCCCGGTGTGCATACGAAACATTTCCCGATTTTGTGAATACGAAACATTTCCCGATTTTATGCACACAAAAAATGCAAATCACGTAAAGATAAGCACATTCTCTATTGAGAAATTTTCCCTATTTTTTCCCTAACTCACCAAGAAAGTTTTCAGCATTCCCGAAAACCCGGCATCGTAGATGGCGAATTTTTTTTCCACCAGCGTATAACTACAATCCAAACCAGACTATAAACATACGAAATACCTATCAAGTATGTACAAATGGCTTATTCTGACTGTAACACACGGAACTAGTACATACCAGTGTAATTCCACACACACAGTCTGTTCATCAAGGAAGAATCTTCCTTTGAGACTCTGACTCTGTACAGTACGGGCGATGCTCCAATCCACATGCATAGTAATTTTTAGTAGGTAATACCTACAACTACTACAGCTACAGCCTTCACATTACACGTGTAGTATATATAGGAATACTATATGGAGGAATAGACATTACATTGCATGCTTTTTAGTTAGTAATGTGGTAAAGTATAATACAGCGACTGTGAGTCCCATAGGATAAGTCTGTCGTACATTGTAATGTGTTTAGGTATTCAGTAATGTACTAGTGCAATTGTATATAGTTGAGTAAGATGGAAGATTGAACGCAGTTAAAAGATTCAAAGGATGTTGGTTGGTTTTAGTTAGGATGTTGTTGGTGGGAGAAACTGTGTGAAGTGACTTAAAAGAGGAAGAAGGAGCCGGAAGGGTTGATGTCTCACTCTGTGAGAGTGTCCCATCCCAAGTTGACATTTCTTAAAGACACTACAAGTACAAGTACAGCATAGTTCACTACTTCTACTTCTGTTTGACTTTGCACAAGCCAATTCAACTCATTTGGCCTCTCGTCTTGTTTTGTTGCATTTCATTACTCCCTGCACAACAAAACATTGCACTGTAGCGTATTACACACATACTTTAACTTTGACTCTCTTTAACTTTGCATTACTCGACGAGGAGGACTACTAAAATCCACTACGTTGTTGTTTCACACAAAGCCAGAAGAAGAACAAGAACAAGGCAGAAGCTTTAAGTGTAACTGTGTGACTGAGCAAGTTGAGTTTATAATAGCAGTCCGTAAGTAAAGTAATACCAAGTTGAAACTCTCTTGCAATTTAGATTCAGCCTGAGAAGACTCTCTCTCTCTCTAGAAAGAAGAAGAGATTGTTGTATATATTTTGTGTCAGTCCGCGTGCTGCCTGTGAGACTGCTGTGTTTCAACCCGCACACTTGTACATCCTATACAACATAAAGCCCGAATCTGACTTGACTGAAGTTCTAAGTGAAACGAACTGTACAGAACTGAAAGTGACTCTGTATATTATTACTACACTCTACCATACTACTACTACTACGCTCTATATATACATTACTACTATTTACTACTACTACTACCACTACCAGAGCACTACAAGAGAATTGAATATAACTACCACTGCAAAATGTTTTGAGCCTGTTGAAAAAGAAGCCAAAATATCCTTATAACATTACTATTACATTACGATACACAAAACACTCTACCATGCTCCTATAAACTATATAGAGATGTACTTCACATAGAGAGAGCCTCACATTTTACTTTACATTACGAGATTACTACTTATGTAGTACAGAACTACTCCAAGTTTACGTTACGTTACATTTAGACAGTCTTACAGCGTTGTATGTGCCGTCTCAAATAAGAACAATCTGTATCAGTCGCTTTCTTACGTTTAGCTCGACTGTTCTACACTTTTCGTTTCTCTCTCTCTCTCTTTGACTCTCTGTACTCTGTACTTGACATATTACTACTACTCCGTGTACAGTATGAGCAATAGCATTACGATACACTTTACTACTACATCAGGTCTACTAAGTCTACCAGTAAGGTTCCGATTTGACAAAACTGCAAGAACTGGGCTATTGGCTCCAGATGTGACTCGCAAATACGAAATTACACAATCATCACGTCAAGTCGAGTCAAATCATCTCAACTTGAGGCTGCCCATCGTGGCATCGCATCCTGCTTCGCCGAATCTCTCTCTCAGCTCCAAACGTAAAATCAACCGTTTCTGAATACACAACCCCCACTGAAGAATCGAGATCCGAAAAACTTTGACTACGAGATTGAAGGGAATCATCAACATATCAGAATTCGTATTGTATACTTCCAACTATATCTTAATATAAGTAAGTGATTCAAAAAGATTGTTCATACCCAAGCAAGGCTATATACCAAGGCAATAAAGAACGAAACAAGAATCCCGCTTTGTGTATAAACGAACGTGGATTTCTTCATCACGTAGTATTTCAATTTTGTTTCACATAGGACTCTCTCTTTCAATTACACGTATATATACAGTAGTACATCCTTATAGCATTACACCAGACTACAGCTATTTATATATACCTACTAAACGGAAATCTTTTTGGGGTTTCCTTTTCTTGACTATACAAGGGAAGAGATGTATACAGAGTGATATAATAATGTGCATTGTTGTTGACTGACTGACTCATGGAGGAATAAATAAAAGCTGAGCTTAAGGCTTGTTCGCTTATGAGTCTGTGATCTGTGTTGTCTGTCTGTGGTCGTGGTTATTCAAGTGGTTGGTCGGTTCGGGAGTGATGCTGTGTGACTCGAGTGTATAGTTCGTTACAGTCAAAGTGCTTTGTGACCAAACGCATCGTGGAGAGTCGGGAATTTTAAGGGTGGTTTTTATAGATGCTTGTGTCGTGTCATGTAATAAGTGGATTCACTTCTGTTTTACCATCACACAGAGTGTGGGTGCGCATTGTGCGTAAAATAAAAGATCTGAAGATTTTGTTCCTGTAGTATAAGTTGTATAAGTAGCAGAAGGCTACTACCATCAGCTTCTTCTTGTTCTTCTTGTTATGGGTGTATAGACGAAGAGTATTATTTTCTTTCATCTCTTATTCTCTCGTCTATATATTATGCTACTCTTGGCTTTTACTTGATTCCTTGGATTATACAGTCGAATTGTCTTGCACTTGAATTCCTCTCCCCCTTCTTCATCCTCTTCAATATTTTAAAATAAAGGAGGATGAAAATGTTAGCGCGAGCCACGCCAAACCTACAAGACACATAGGAAGTGTGTGGATAAGAGTCAAGTAAAAGAAGAAACCGAAGTACACGAACTGAAAGAACGTATCAAAGTGCATTTTCCTACGTAACCCTTGACTTTGACTTCACACAGTGTATGAAAATACAACACGAGTCCAAGTACAGTATAAGTAGTAGTATTTATATACTAAAGTTGAGAATATATACTAGAGAGATATAGGTATTGTTGTACATAATATAATAATCTATATGCAGGTAGACGGAGAATATCCACTTACAGCGTATTAGGAGCAACAACTTGAGGAAATCTGTGGGAATGGGATAAAAGAGAGCGAGCGACAGAGAGAAGGAAGCATGGGATAAGAATTATTACCCTCAACTGCTGCACATTTCTGACTGAGACTTCCCTTCCACAGAAAATATGATGCCGCTCTTTGTCTTTGTCGTTGTGCTAATTTCGATGGCAAATTGTGATAATCTTTCATTCTCCACAAAGTGTATGTCAATTTAATTTATTTATCATTTCACATTAACATTTCCAAACTATCCAAAATGCTTTCATTTAATTTTACGGTTTCAAGTATCTATGTAATAATTGATAATGGCAATTATATATTCACGCGTAAAAATACCAGCCGAGAGTGTAGTAATAATTCGTGGAAAAAACATTAGCTAATGCAATGAATGGTAATTTTTGTTATAATTTGCAGATAAAGAAATCTCAAGCGTAGTCTCAACAGTAGGTCAAATTCCATGTAGCATTAACGCTCAAGATGATGTTGCTATGATTCTATGGTTTAAGGATTCCGCCGGGGCACCTCTTTACAGGTCAGAATTTTAATTTCACCTAAAAGCAAACGTGCACAAATGAAAACATGGAAAACATCTAACTAGTATTGACAATTTCAAGGAATATCCGTGACTTTTCTTTTTGTTTCAGAAAAAAATGAGATAAAAATTCTCATTCTTTTAGTACCTCTATTACTTTCTACAATTTCTTTTTATTATTCCATTGACTAAATTTCCTTTGTTAATAATTTGTCTCTCGGAGGAAGTATTGATTATTATGATTGTTTTGTATTCTCATTATTGCTTGTCTGTCTACTGATGCAAGAACTGGCTGTGTGAATTCATCTGTGTATGTGTAATGCAGTCTTGGTAGTGAAGGAAATAGGAATTTGATTCTAGCATTGTTTAATGAACACGTGTACACAGCAATAAATTGTCTCAGATAGAAACACATTTGGCGAAATGAAAGTTGAGACGCATTTTTGAGGAACAATGAAACTATTTCTGTTTTCCTGCGACTGTGACTCAAGTGAGTTGAAAATGAGACAATACTACAATACAAGTTGCATGAATTTATTGTATAGACACATTACGTGTGTACCTATGTACATTTAGTAGCAATAGAAGAAATAGTCACACAGAGAGACAAGGACTCACAAAGGAAGAGAATAAGAAGAAGAGTCGCAGTCTATTTGTGTTGTGCTCTGTTGCGTAAGAAAAGGAATTCATGATAGGCTGACTTGACACAGCTTGTTGGTTGGGTGATGTAATAGTACAATAGTAAATACTTGGTTGCTTGTTACAATATCTAACACGGTCTACCTCTGTGTAGGTTTCCGTTACCAAGTAGTCACTCCACTTCTGCTAACTTACTACCTCTTGTCTCCAAACACATATTTCCAGTTTATTGAAAGACATGACTCCATGACACGACGAGAGGAGACACGAACCATTTTGTAGTATTGATATTGCGTTTCATTGTCTTCCCAGCTTTTGTATTAATGTTATTGCGTGTCATTCTTATTCCGGTGCGGGCATTCCGTTCCAACTTCCCGATTTTTCTCTTATTGCTCTCTCCCGTATTCCTCTGCATTGCATTTTTCAAATCAACTCTTGCGAAAATATATACAACTAAAATAAGAAAACTCAACTTATTTATTACATTCACTTTTCTCTACTGAATTTCATTTTTATTGTAGTAGGAGTATTTTTACCAGTAGGTGCATTTACATAGGAGGTAGTGTTATTTGTTCACAGCTTGTTTTTCACTTGCAAACTGATTGTGATTGTGAGAGAATGGAAATAATAATGAAACGTCTCATGTAGTACAATAAATGTAGGTTGGTTTGTATTTAGCCAGTAAATAATGGGAAATGCTGAATGTATCAATTACAAATACATCAAAAGAAAGTAAGGTGTATAGTAAGGTGAATACAAAGAGTTTTTTAGTACTGCAATTACAAAGGAGGTATATAAATAGGTCCTATACAAATGTTAGTAAATGTTGTAGATTTAGTAAGGGAAATAATTCGAGCGGTTAATTGTGTGGGTGGGATGGTTTGTTGAGTGAAACTTGAGTAAATTTGTTTTGCTAACGTATTATGAACTATGAGGAAAGTTTAATGTGTAATTACTACTACGAATGGAATCAATTACGCTATGTAGGGCAATAAAGAGTTATGGCATATTCGAGGAACTCTCGTGTTGTTATGCGGAATGTTGTGTATAATGACGAGAGTGCAGTATTGTTATGTACATAGCAATTGTGGAAAAGTAATAAAAGAGAAAAGAAAACTAGAAGTTTCCCTTTCTCGTTTCTGATTTCAGCAATTCAACTTACGCAGAAAATATTTTGCATACCTGACTTATATACGTTCACAAAATAGTACTACTTTACCACAGATATATTCCTAACTATATACGTATAATGGTTAAAGCTACGAAAACATATATAGGAAAAGTTATTTCCCTTTGGTAAGTATGTGAAAAAGTATAAAGCATAGCTTATAGTATAAAAGTTTCGGAATCTCTATTTGCAGAGGTGTTCCATAAATTAAGGAAGGTAAATTGAAATGAAGTACCTTATAAATATTTCACTATTTATCTAATAACAATCATATTAACCAAAAAACTAAAACTGTTGAACAGTACTCTTTGTACTATTTTAAAGTCATTTTTATTCGTAAGCATTTACATGAATGATAATCTAACTTAAGATTTACCAGATTTCTCACATTATTTTTCTTCGTAGCTTGAGGTTTTAATATAGAAATAGGAATAGGCAGTAGTAGTAATTACCAAATCAAATCATAAATTGAATTCACAATTTATTGCAAATGAAATTAGATGAAAAGTAGGAAAAAATTGATTTTCATATAGAACACATTCAGTCATTCAGTATAATGTTCTCAGTAAGTACACCTGCTACAATCAACAATTATTAGTAATGCTGTAGGCAGTATGAAATCATGCATTTATTAAATACACCAACCAAACATCTATGTAATTAACAATTTTGTCAATTTTTGTAGTTTTAGAAATTCAGGTGAAACTTTCTTCAGCTCCTTGAAAATATTGATACAAACATTTATTATAGATCCATCGTCTCCTTTCCCGCCTGTCGTTGCATAATTGTGGTTATCAATTAACCAGGCGTGATGCTCAAAGTTATTATTATTATGTCCTGTTCGTAATTGATAACGCTGTTGAAACGGAAATACCATTTACGATTTTTCATGCATATATCAATGGATTCAAATGCAAACCATTTTTTACCAGTATGATACAGCACAGTAGAGGACTTTGACTTGGAGTAGAAGACAGAGAGTACTAAAGGTGTATTTATAGCCTTGGTGAAATATTCCAGCTGTCAAATATAGTTGCGTTTAATGCTCTCATTTATTACCCCCTTCTCTACTAAAAAAATTAATTTGGAGATTTGCAACTTAACAGATTGATATTAATTGCTTTACATTTCTCGTTAGATTCTATCACTCTGATCGCTTCTACTACACCACATTCCTAATATATTTCCATTACAGCATAAAAAACTAGTTTACCTAAAATATCATTAATTTCTGCATACATCAATTAAACACGAAAGCTATCGTTAAACCCATATCATACCCAATTAATTACACATAAAAGTTTTGACTATAAATAATATTATTTATACTTAAAACTTCCAGCTCTGCACGAAACCAAGTTACCTATAAATATATAGATTAGAATTTAATAACTTTAGCTTTCTTTAATATTAAAAATCTTTGTACCACTACAAGTAAAGTCTTATACACAAAAATACATAATAATAATACCTACATATCAAAAATATTATCACACTATGAGAATCATTTAACTTCTATAACCAAATTCTGCTTTTCTGCAGTAGAGTATTCGATTCTGCTGAAGAGAAACTCTTTGATGTCCATAATAAACACACGACACTTCACAGAGCCTATTTCATGCATGCGTTGTTGTAATTAAATAATAGTATCTACACACAGCCCCGTGGTTCTTTGATATAAGGCAGAAACACGAAAGCCATGAGTTCTGTTTAATTTTAAAGTATATGTATAGCCATGGCCATAATGTGTCTACATAATTAGAAAAGCAAGGTATGTGGATGGCATTAATGTGGGGAGTGTGTAGCAAGTAGCACACACAAACACACACGCAATGATTTGACTTTGTTTTAAATGTTGAGTCGTGTATTTTTTAATTAAACATCGTTTATTTGCAGTTACGACGCCCGGAACGAGAAAGAAGAGCCGAGACATTTGACATTGAAGAATGACTACGGTCTCCGTCTCTACTTCCGTGTGTGGCCTTCCTCGAAACGTTCTCCAGCCCTAATGATACGAGACTTGCAGCCAAGCGACTCGGGTCTCTACAGATGTCGAGTCGATTATCGCAACTCACCCACCTCTAATTCCGTCATCCGACTAAAAATCATCGGTAAATTACCAAATCTCACTACCTTTACGCTTAACCTTCCTCTAAATTGTGAATAATCACCTGCGGCTAAAATAATCCCACCTAACATCTAAAACAAATTATAGTATAAAATTTTTGCTATATAATTTCTCTTATATATATGCCTATTATAAGTACGTATACATATATAAAGGTGCCTTATATATATACTATACATCCTACTGCCCTTAAGATGTAAATGAAGTCGCTAACTAAATATTGAAATAATATTTCGGTAATCTCCCGGCTATAAGTAATAAACGGATTATATCTTTCTTTAGGATTGATCCCCGCAATTCTGGAAAAGAGCATTGGGGTTTAGAAACTAAAGCCAGGTTTTTGGTAGTGGATTTAAAGTTTCAGTTAGCTCACGATAGAATCTAATGGCGACTTGCCTGTCTCCTAAGTAGGTATATAGATCACCCTGAGCTCACTTAATCCTTCTGTGATTCTGATTAGCACAACTTCGGTTCTATATTTATTACCGCTCTGATATTCTATATCAATAAATATATATAGAAACATTATCAGAAGCTTATCCCCATACACACAGAGCTACAGTATAGTTCTCTCTCCCGGTTTTGTGTCACATCAAATTTTAAACCCTAAAAGTCATTTAGCTAAATTAAATACAATCCTTTGGAATTTCTGTGTAAACAATTCCTTGGCTTTGTTTTCTCCAAAACTAATTGCTGTTGATTTTTTAAATGGTTGTTGGTGCACTGTAGCATTTTCTAATTGACGTTACCACTGGAATGTAACATTCAGACAGCCTTCGGATTTAAAAAATCAATGTTGGAAACCAACTTCCATCCGCACCGGCACTATTTATCTATTTTCTACTATTGAACTCTCTCTGTTTGTTTTTTTCCTTTATTTGCTCTAGCCCAGATTCATTCCCAACAGTTTTTGCCTGTGCCCGACCCGTGTAAAAGTAAAATCACACTAGTACACTCCGCACTTTCAACTTTGGGTGGGAGCCAATGCCTGGTTGTAGCAAAACAAAAGTGCCTTGTGCTTTGTCAGAATTAGTATTCATATAATACTTTCCTCTTTCTTCCTTGACACTCACTCGACACGACACTCAGCACTTGCACCCGCTTAACTTTAGTATACCACGTAAAATGTACACACCTCGACACAGTAGTAGCACACAACTACTGCATTATCTGTACTGTGAAACATTTGTATATGTAAGTTAAGTGTAACAATACAGTTCATTGTATGTCCCTGTGTGGTAGTACTAGTAGTACTATAGTGCAGAATAAAGCACGTGCCTTATCTTAAAGCACAGAGTGAGAGAGAGAAGAGTGTGATTTGTTATATTTATCATTAGTTGAATGAAATCATTAATTTCTCGTAGAATTGTTTGTTGAACTTTACATCGTGAAATAATTACAATCATCACAAAGCCTGTTAATTGTATTTCGCATATTGTATGCACAAAGGAATGGAAAATGTAAATGATTTTCAAATGTTTTTTGGCAACAAGCACAAGTGTTTTGTTTTATGTAAATTTACATATTACATCATTAGTAACAAAAAGTATGAACCCTCTCTCGACATACAGTCATTTATTCATACCATATATTATACCCGACGAGAAACACAAATACTTATGCAATCAACAACCCCACCAAAGTTTTCAACTCCATACCATTATGACTTGTGTACAATTTTAATTATATAATAACGACTACATTATTCTGCACATTACGTGTATACAAAGCAAACTACTACTAATAGTACATAACACAACAGTACAGTAAATGAATGGAATTGTTTAGTTTGCCTAAACATACATTTTAGTAGTAGTTGCATTTACATTACTTATACAATGTAATAGAAGGTATGTTGTATATTTAAAACTTTTGTGCATACAAAATGACACGTACTATATGCTAGTAGTATATGGTATGTAGTAAAATACCATTGTGTACTTAGTTAACCTATTAGTACATAAAACAGACATATTTGTGTATATAATTTATCTATTTTGCATGTATGTGACTTGTATGTATGTAAAGTAAAATAGTAACTTCTCTTTTTGCCGAAAGTTGACAGCGGACAGCCACACACGGTCTGAAACATGTCAAGAACTGTAGTAGTCATTTTGGTGAAAGCCTCATATGCTGTCTGTACCGTTGTGTGTGAAGGAAAAGTAAGTTTAAGTAAGGGGAGACGAGAGAGAGGTATATGTAATGGAATGCAAATAAGAGAAATCTGTGATGCACGCGATTAGAGAGAGAGTCCGCCGCCGGATTGGGCCGTCACAGTCACAACTCAACCATATGCACATCACATCACCATCTGACCAAATCCAATTCCCTCTCTTCCTCCTGAAAATTTTAGCTAACCATGCAATCCTTTCCTTTATTCATTTATGTTTCCTTCTTCCGTAAACCATACTTAGGCACATACCTCTCTATAAGCATATTATAGGCATTAAAAATACACTCCTATAGTATATATACTACACATGTAAGTTAAGTGGCCATAATATTCCTATTGTGTGTAGGTACATAGATATAATTTTATTAAGTGTATTTACTGGTACATATAAAGGTAGAGTGCAAGTATTCGTGTAGCTCGTGCATAAAGGACATTATATTATAAGGATTACATTGTTGTTGAAATTATATATACGCATCTATGTATGAAAGTGTATATATAGTTTTGTGTAATGTAGATGGAAGTTGATGATGGCTTGTGTGTGCTTATTCATATTGCACTACTTGGAAAATGGGCTCGTATACACTTTGGATTCTCTCAGTGTGTTACACAATACACATTGACTGTACCATGCGTTCAACTTTAATGTATCCGACACTAACGCACTAACAATAAACAATAAATTACAGCGATGTAATCATTGGACGATAAATGCCGAGCGAAAATGACCATAGAAATTCTGCCGGTAATTGAGTTGGAAGCGTTGAGTTTTTATATGAAGCAAACATAATATACATTTTCATGTTTGGGGTAGCCATGTACTACAAGGATGTGAATGTTACCTTAAACATTGATTAGAGAAACTGATGATTTTTTATATGGAGATACTACGAGGTATTGCAAATCCGACGTGTGTAGACATAAGGTAGTTTGATTATAATCAGTTTGTGTTTGTGTGCATACGCGAGAGTAATGGAACAAGACTTTTTGGTATATAAGGAACTTAATGGACAGTTAACGATGATTTATGTAAATTCAATGTTTCCATATATACGACGAGTAGTAGTGCAAACCGCAATGGCATTCCTCTTAGGCCATTCGTGCTGTGTATATACATAAGCTATATACACAGTGTAAATTCTACACACAGTCGTAATGATTACGACTTTAGACATTGACTGAAGACTATGAACGACTTATTGTTTTCTACTACATTACCTTCACTGTTTGCTGTAGGAAAAGCACTTGGGTTTTTGTGGGAAGGTGTATATGTAAGGTATTATGTCACGATTTCTAGTAATTTATATTTGTTTGGAAATTGCATGTAAGTTTGAACTTAGGTTTTTCATTTTCAAATTTGAGACACCCACAAGGAACAAACGTCGAATATTTTAGTGGATTGCTTCTTAACATGTTTCGTTTTTATTACTAGTTGTTTTATTACTCGTTTTATTATTGTGTTACATAGCTTTAGTTTTAACGTAGACACAATTTAAAGGCATTACATACAGGGAGAAGTGGATTAAAGCTTATAGTGTTTAAATTCATGTATTAGTAGTGGGAGTTGCAAAGCTAACTGTACTAAATCATGTAGAGCTATGTGCATTATACTCACGTAAGTACTTTGTGATTTGCAAGTGCAGTTTTAGTATTAGCAATTCTCTTTGAAAGTAAATATTTAATTTTGTAGTTAGTGTGTTAGTAGTATATGTAGCCGAATTAGAGAGAGAGCGTGTAAAATAATAGAACATAAAGAATTGCTCAACGATATCGCTGACAATGTGGAAATTATTTTAAATGTGTGTATGTACATAGTCCGTAAGTACTAAAGTAGTACATGGGGATAAATTGTGAAGTAGCAGTGCACTTAATGATTTAATATATTTAGAAGTGAACTCCCCAAGGTACTGCATGTAGTTTTTATGTTTCCTTTTCCTCTCTGGTAGTGTGTGCTCTGTGTATGCCCACACACACCGAGAGAGAAAGTAATCTGTGCCTTGTACATACAAAGAGAACATACAAAGAGTAATCCAAGCCTACATTTATCTACCTCATAAAGTAATTTAGATGATGATGACGTTGACAAATATCCGCACTACTCACTTTTCAACCAGCCTTTATATTCTTTGACTTTTTGCTACTTTTTCCTAGAGCCCCCGACCCATCTGGAGATCCGGGACACTTCCCGTTTCCGTCCGATTTCCGACCAGCAAATGGTGTCTGCCGGTCAACATTCCAGCCCGACTTTGAACGACATCACCTACTTGGGTCCCTACATTGAAGGACAAAATGCCACAATTGTTTGCAGTGCTTTCGGAGGTATTGGCCCACTACTTCTTAATCTTTTCTATACACAATCTCAGTAGCTCTACTAGTAGACTGAACTGTTCTACTCCACTTTTAATGCCACACTACTCCCTCCAGACAAATCGATGAACTTTTTCATTTTCTCCCTAATATTCGCTATAGGAATATAAATATAAACTTTCCACACCAAATGTGCATTACATTACCCGGCTACTGCTTGATATTTCTCACACACAGAGATATTCCTCTCTCTGACCTACTCCAACTAATGTGAGAGAGAAGAGACACAAGTAAATATGTGCAATGTGTCCCTCCACACTCTCAGTCAGCTTCTTCAAACTTTGTCAGTACCTGCTTCGAGGTATGAATATATAAGAACGCAAGCAGTAAAAGCAATATTGCCCGCAAAAATCAGAAATTGCTTTCATCGACTTGAAAAACACAATGTGGATCACTCAAAAATCAAATGCAAGTCACAAACTTTTCCACGTTGCTATTTTGAATACAATTTCTTCCTCTCTCATCTTTCATCGTATCAATGTTGGAAATCTGATGCCATGTTGTGATTGGACTTCATGCTTCGTAAGATAAACTCTCCTGATACTTTTGTACATACAAAAACACGACTATGACACACACACACACACTCAAAGTCAAACTTTGTATACAAAATATATCTAGTACACTCTAGCAGTACCTACTATACGTTACTCCAGTTGTTGTGTCTGAACTGTTTACCACACGCTCCCATCTTCTTTAAGAATCTGTACACAGGGATTATTTCTGCAAAGGTAGGTATATACACTTCATACAGGCGAATAAATCTTAGAATGTGTTAGGTATACAGAATACTACGGTAATAGTATTGCTGTATTGGTTTTAGTAGCTATACATAGACAAAAGCTGTTATTAGTTTTAGTTGAAAATAGCCAGCTACTTGTTTTGACTTGGTCCCCTTTGGCGAGTTACATTACCTAAGAAATAAAGCAAGCTGTGTTGAATAAACTGAGAGTCCGTTCTTCTGAATGGATAGACGAATTCTGCTAAAAGATTATTGACTATTTTTCTTCCTTTTCGTATACAAGTACTAGTACTATTACTACTACTACCAACACGAATAGATAGTTTTCCATTGCACAGACAGACAGAGGAACTACTACAACTGTTTTCTATATAAAAACTCGCAGTACAATTTGAGGATTGGATATGTAATGTGTTTCGTATCATATCTTCTCCCAGAATCGCACACAGCCAACATGCCAGAAAGAAATCTGCAATGCAGTGAGAAAATTTTCACTTGCCGACTTTTCTCAATTTCTCTCGTTTCCCATGCATTTGTGTGTTCCTCCGGTGGACGTGTTGAGCATTCTAATCAAGCTCAGTCAACTGAGCTCAAGTCAACTACCATGTACAGAGTAATATGCTAAGAGTCCATGTAACGACGTACCAAAACACTATAAGAACACTTCTACCTCTATATCTACATACTCTACTAGTATTATATATATATACATGAATATACCTTCCATACCTATATATATATACCTCTACACAGAAACACTCAAGAAATGTATGGCAAAACGAGATGAGACGAACAAGGGAAAGCCAACAGCCAAACCATCTGTATAAAGTCAAAAAGAAAGTAAAGGCGAGAGAGAGGAGTGCTTCTTCTGAATATATTCACTACACACACAGAGAGAGAGAGAGAGAGAGAGAGAGAGAGAGAGAGAGAGCTACAGGGAAGTACGTGTAGTAGGAGTCGTATAACATGCGTGCATACAAAGGAGAGCCTTTCTCTCTGTGTGTGTAATATGTATGTATGTGTTTGTACAAAGTATATAGAAGACAGTCACTTGAAAAAAGGATGATCTCATTTCACGTAAAAAACACATTCTTGTTTTCTCAATTGGCTTCTCCAACTCAGCTCGTCTTTTTCTTCTTTATTCACTCAGTTGAGTCTTGAGTGTTGTCGGAGAGGAGTTGTAGTATAACTCACGCAGCTTTCTTCTTCTTCTTCTGCACGGCATAGTGCAATGGGACACAATTCCAATTGTACAACTTGAGACTGTCAATATACACACAGGGAGAATGAGAGAGAGAGAGCAACGCTTGAAAATTCGACATCTTAATGCAAACGTTGTTACCAGTCAAGTTGTTAGAGAAGAGAAGTACACACAGCTAAGGCACGCGTTCTTAGTCACTTCGCCTCGCTAAATGCCTATTAATATTCCGATCGTACAAACAGATAATACTCAATAAGGTTCACATCCCATGCTTTTGCTCGCTCTCTCTCTGTCTCTCTTTCTGTTTCTCTCTTTCTCGTAGTATATGCCATGCCACTCTAATAGTTACTTATGAACTGCCGAAATAATAATGTAGCGAGTAATGGGAGTTACATATATACATATAGTGGGGTATATATAGGCACAATAGAAATGTTTCATTACCTACTTACCATTTACCATTAGTTCTAATTTTCCTCCTGTTATTTTTAAACGTAATTGTACACTGCTGCTAACGAAAGCGCGTGCAAAATGCAATTTCACTCTTGTACTACTATTAGTGATGCAACTTGGTATATTGCTATAGGGGAAGTACAAAAACATTCTTTTCCTGCAATAAACGTAATTACGGCATTTTATGCAATTCTATATAGTTTGTACAATTACCAAGGAAAATGCTGTATTTAAATTGTAGTTGTTAGTATTCTATTTTAGTTATAACGTGCGGTAAATTGCAAAATTATGTGAATTAAGCCGAAGGCTATAATAAATGGAAAAGTTGTGGCACATTTCAGTAATCCGGTTTATTAAAATGAGTAATTGACCGTGCTATAATTAATTAACGGGTTAATAATGTTAATAATGTTAAAATACCCGGTTTACTTAATTTCTGCTTGAGTGTACCTACAACTATAAAATACATATAACATTATTCTTTTAATATAAAATGTATATGTATAGATTGAAGTAACCCGAAAAATTTATATGTAAATAGAATGCTGTGGATAAATTCTGTTTTGGTTTGTAGGCAAGCCCCTGCCAGCGGTAACTTGGTTCCGAAACGGTGTTATGGTGGATACAAGTTTTGAGATGGTAGGAAACAATTACGCGACCAATGAATTGAGCATCACAAACTTGGGCCGAGATCACAGTCAAGATTTGTACACTTGTCAAGCCTCAAATAACAACGAGACGAAACTGGAGCATTTAGTCAACCTTGATGTCTATCGTAAGTATCTCTCCCATAACATCCAACTTATATATACACCCATGTGCAACAAATTTATATGAGTCAAAAAGATATAAATATGTTATAGGTATCTGAATATAATATATGGGGATTGTACAGATGCACATGTAAAACTTTGTTATATTCTTGATGATATTCCTATTTGAGTTTCCAGACACTTAAGGATCTTTTCAGGATGCTAGTTCCCATTACCGCCTTATGCATTACCATACAGCTTTGCTTACGGGTTACGGTTGCAGTTCACTTGCTCCAATTTTCATTCTTTAAGAATTCCATAGGAAAATCACATTAGGTGGTTGTTTTAAGATGCTCTATATATATCACCCATATATCTATACCTTTTATATACATATCCAACTACTAACTACCATATTATAACCCTTAACATGTATTTATATACGACTTATACCTAGGCACCCATCATATAGAGAGGCAGGTCGAGATAGAAAATTTTACTGTATATGAGTGCTGGCAGATTTTGTTTGCACTCATTCCTTTGTAATTTACATAAGTGGGACTTCATAGAACCAAACCTGCCTGCCGTCTCAATATTTTCTATCTCGACCTGCCTCTCTATATGATGGGTGCCTAGCTTATACACAAATGCTATTTGTACTATCACCCATACCATTAATATTTATATACAAATGCATTAAATATACAAAAAGATACATCTCACACTAAATACGAGTATCTCTTTTATGGTTGGAAACACATCATGCATTAGGTAAGTATACACACACATAGGTAGTAGAGCTTACTTATTTTGTATTACTTAGTTATACATAAACCCTGTATAATTTGTAAAACACAGTGGACTGCTCGCATATAGCACGTTACGTTTAAGTTTGCACTAGCTCGGATGTTCCCTGCTAAAATATATGATTACATGCAAAGTTTTTGTGTGTGCTTATCGTTTGAGAGAGGTTTACTCGAACTTCTATCCCTACATATACTATAAACAGAGAATTTTTGTAAAGAATGAATTCCAGAGAAGGCAAGGCAAGTAAAACTAAGTTTAATCGATGCAGGCAGTCGACTTACTGTACAATCAGTCTGAATTTGATATGAGTCACATGGTAGTATGGCCTGGATGAAAGGCTAAGCTATTCGGATGGAAACTGAACTGTGGCTTGCGAACTCGATTAACTGTGTACTACGAGAACCTAAGACTGTGTGATGCCATGTTATGTCATAGCCACACATACACACACACTCACTAATATCTTCTACATCTTGCATCTCTCTCTCCAGTTCTACCACTACTACTTTTCTCTTTTAGTAAATACCACAGTCCCTTCACTTATACCACTCTAAGAGAAAAGTGTGTGTACATAGAGTTGTATTATATTGAAATAGATTACCCTACTCCAGAAGACTCCAGCAGCCAGACCGTGTCACAACAGCCGAGCTCAGTCGGTGTCGCTTCACAGAATCCATGTATGTAGGACAAGTGAGGCAAAGAGAGAGAGAGAGAGAGAGAGAGAGAGAGAGAGAAGGATGCAAAAGTATAGTCACGTATTCATACCCAGTACACACAGGAATACATAGGCGCTTGTACTTTACTTTATAAGTACATAATATGTAATATAGGTTCTTAGCAGGAGACACACATTGTACATACAAGCTGTACTTATGAGGAAAGCCGGTGGAGGTGAAGATATAATATGTATATTTATATATGTGTGGCATGGTATAGTACAGGCGAAGAATGGTGGTGGTGGTGGTGGTGGTGTAAGTGTAAGGGTAGGAATATAGTTGGGACAGAAGAAAGCGTGTAAAGCCTTACATGACAGTGCCTCTTCGTTCTTGTGCTCAGATTACATTAAAACTTTTGAGAGAAAGTTCAGTTGAGCTCAGGTTCGCTCAAGTTAGCGAGTTAAGTTAAGTATGGAATGAATGGTATATTTGTAGGTCTCGGGTTGACACAAACCTGATGTGAAAAATGAAAAATGCCATTTACATCCGACTTTCTCTGGGAACATCCTTCCTTTCAGCTCAAATTTACACACACATGAATTGAGGCACAAGTGGGAGCTGTGAGCATATTTATAATGCTCACCTAAAAGATTTGCATTGCCTCCCATCCATTTCATCCACACATCTACAAGTACCCCACACACACACACTACGTGTACTTACTACTACCTCCTACTACTACATGCTGTTATATTTAATATAATAATATGTACTCTTTTCTACTACACAAGGAAATAAGTAAAATACTCCACTTCTTGTGAAATTATACGTTGTAATAAGCATATAGGCAAGTAGGACTTGTAAGGAAGAGATATTCTTGCCACTGTGCTGCTCCTTTCTTTGTACAGAGAGTGTGTGTGTCTCTGTGTGTACATTCCGAAGAGAGAGAGAGAGAGTTATGAAAAAACGCGCCTTGCCTTTCATTCCTTTTCTCCTTAACATGTTTAGCTGGCCTGGCTCGGATAAAAATACTCTGAGGTTGTAGGTAAAGTTGATGGTGTGTTGGGTGACTGGATGTATGTATATTCAAAAAGAAAGGGCAAAGAGTAAAGCTACGAGAGCTAAAGCAACCAAACTCAGAACGATGCCTTTTAAAATTGTGTAGAATGATGCAAAGGAAAATCCCCAAGTGATAAAAAAGAAAGAGGGAAAGAAGTCTAGGGCAACTTAGCAATGCATCGCAAGACGAATAAGAGAGCAAAAATCAGCTTCTGAATCAGGTTCTTCATCCGTCATCCTCTTGAGGCTTCTTTTTCATACTTTTCTTCTCTTATCCGCCCGAGTCAAGTTCCGCCGCTGAGGCAAATCCTCTCATCCCTCTTTTTCGACTCTATTGTACAAGAAATCTAAGCTCTCTCTCTCTCTCTCTCTCTGCCTTGTGTGACTGCTTATACACAGACTGTGTAGGTGTAGCTCAACTCAAATCAAAACTTTCACAGCCACATTTAACTCTGCAATTTTACACTTTGTAATAATATGTTGATTTTAAACTTTATCCAGTTGTAGCAGTATAGTAGAGACGGGATAAAAAAGACGATGTTATTATGCTGTGTATAAATACAACACGGGAAATGTTCCGATGATTCTATTTTATTTTTTCCGGGAGAAAATTGATGACAGTTAATTTTTATACGAGTGAAAGCAATTTTGCACGGATACACGATCAGTATTATTACTAAGTTGAGTAGGATGTGCTTAAATACACACACAGGGCAAAATGAAACTTATTACAAACTAATGTGTAAATTCTGTAACTATCATGAACAGAAAAGTTTTTCGTTCGCGTCATGTGCGCACGTGTCTCGTTATACAAATAAAGATGTAAAAGAAGATGTACTACATTACGTGAGCAGTACAAACACACTACGACGACAATAGATTGCTCTATAACGGAATATTTTACAGTAGGAGAGAGAGAGAGGTGTAGAGAGATATAGAATGGTATATTAGTACAACTATAGGTATAGGAGTAGGCAAACAGATGTGTTTGCTTCAAAGATTCTCATTTGTTTGTCATTCTATCCAGCGTGTTAATGTCGCCTGTCTACGTGACGAATCCCAAGTCAAGTCATTTAGACAAACAACTATATAGAATTCAATAAATGCTCCAAGGAACACAAAATCAGAATTAAAATCCTTTCCTCTCAGTAGCTAATTGTCTATTTGCCTGGAAAATTAACATGTACGTATTAATGAAGAAAAGTACATGATCCTCTATACGAGAAGAGTAGCTGTCGTTTACACTACCACACGCAGTCAGATGTGTGTTGACACAGAACAAGTGAAACGACAAGTGAAAACACGTTGCGAAGGCTTCCACGCTAATTTCCTTGCACTTGCAATAAAATCCACATAAAAACTCTTTGCATTTAGTGGGACTATTACCCATGTACACAGTTTACACGCATTTTACTTATTTAGGTAATTCAAATGTGCAAAATTGTAAGTCAGCAAGTGATTATTTCTATAAAAGCTTTATACACATCTTAAAGACTCAATTGTTATTAAACTTTGAAATAGAGTAAGAGTAAAGTTATTATTAATGCCTTTAGCAATACACCTACTCTAAAGTAAGCAATTCTGACGGTATTTTTAGAACCCTCTGCAAATCTTCACTCAGTTTTCATAAAAATGTAAGTACTTACTAAAAGGCCTTTAGCAATGTACCTATAGTCACTAAAGTAGGATTCTAGAAACTTCCATTGTGCTGCAGTAAGTACACACTGATTTTAATAAATTTAAGACTGAAATAACAGACCTAGCTTTTTTAATATAGGTACATATACAATGTTTAGACTTTTTAGACTGCAAATATTATTTCAAAACTTTGCATGTTATGACAAAAATAACTGTTTATTCCGGTGTAATTTCTCCCGCAAAATGAAATGTACTTGTAACACCCGGATAATAATAAGATACTTAATAAAGCATAATAATATTATTCAACCTGCTTACAGCTATTCCTACCTGTTTAGCTACAACTAGTAGTAATAGCTACCATTTTATATCAATATACAACAATAAATGTACAAATTAACTATGTATGATAGGAAGTCTTATCTGGTAATATTATTTGAATAGTGATTAAACACATGTCACAAAAATCAGTGCGCTGCTTTGAAATTCACAATTTTTACATAAAAATACCTTACTATGTAATGGAGATGTACATACAGCTTGTAGCTTGTAGGAATGAAAATGTGAGATGACAAACAATAGAATGTGGGTGTATAAAGGTGGGATTGGTACAAACAAGTGTTATAGAGAGAATGATGAAATAAAATTGTTGATAAGAGAGATTTTGATGTGATAGAATATTGCCTTGCGATTGAATTGGATTTGCCTTTGGATTTCAGTGGGAGTGAAACATATTGAACTGGAGATTCCGGATCAAATGACTGCAGGGGCTTCTTACAACATCGTATGCAAAACGGCAGGAGCCTATCCAACCGTCAAAATGGAATTCTGGAAAATGCAGAGACGAATAGGACCCAAATATCAAATTGTAATCATACATCACATCATAAAACATTCTTTGGAGATTCTCTTCCTTCTTCATAGTTCAGTGTTAAGTGAATTGCAAAGGTAAACGCTCTCTCTCTCTTTCTACGTTCACATAAATGTGAATCCTTAAGTGCTAAACTGTAAACTGAACAGAGCTGCTCTTCACTTTTACAACAAACAACTTTATACACAAAGCTGAACAGAAGAAGAAGGAAAGAGAAATTCAAAGAGCAACCATCCCGGTTGCATTACTAACGTTTTTCCTATATAAATAATATCAGTCTACTTTTACCATTACAACATTTCATGTATGTGAGAGCACCTCTACCATACACATTTCACGACGGATATATGTACAAAAGTCACTTTGTATCTGTGTCGGGTAACTTATGTACGGGAGAACTGGAGTTACTTAACGGTGCTATGTACTCCGCTTAACATTATGTTGCATGCTCTTAAATCAGTTCATAGTTCATAGAGCATACAGAAGAGAGTTACCAGTAATGTACACACAATATGCATAGTACACCAAGTATCATACTGGATTCAGTTCAAAGGAAACTTACGGCTTAAACTACACACAAACTTCTCAACTTGCCTCTAACAAACAAAGTTATCAGCAAAACTTTTCCCATTTCATACATTGCTGTAAGGTGAGTGGGTAAATACATTCACATCCCTCCTCCTGCTACTACAACATACAGGCCAAGTATGTGTGTGTGTGCACTTAGAGGAAAACACAACAGATTCACAATCTATATACTCATATACTCCTATGTACTATACAGTGTTGACTATAACACTTTTATATTGCCGTGTAATGATATATTGATGTTTATGTACAACTTTTTACTGTGTGTTATAACTTACACGCTCTCTCTCTCTCTCTCTCTCTTTGCTTTCACCTAAAGGAACACGTAGGTATGTAAATATGTATGATACTCGTAAAAATGATGTGATATTACTTCATTCTTCACATACCTTGTGAATGCTCTACAGGATTGTAATATGCCCATTTTTGCCTGTGAATCAATGCAAGTGTATGTATAATGTATGGCTGCTTTTTACACAAAGTATATACTATAGGTACTAAAATATAGGCATAACTAAACACATACACATACAAGGGCTGATTTTGATCGTTTTTTCTTGTGCTCTGTCTGACTGACTAAATTATATTTTTTACGGGGAATCATCATACTGTAGTCATATTATTATAGTTATTTTTGTGCAGCCGACCATGTCTTGGAAAGAAATAAGCTAAAGCAATTTTCTACTGCAACGTTCAGTCAAAGCTATCAAAATATTTCCTATGCAAACTTAACGAGAAAATTGTATACAGGTTCCTATGTACATAACTATTACACTCGTTTTGACTTTCCTGTTGAAAATAATGTAAACACAGACAGAGAGAGAGAGAGACAGATATTACCGAAAAGGAAGGAAATGTGTATATATTGCTGTGTAGCACATGAATTGCAACATCCTACTGTTTTTATATGTACGAACGACACAAAGTATATAGGTACATTGTATTTCACCGGGAAGAAAAGTTGACTCGATGATCAGGGTCTTAGCCTTAACACACAGAAGCTCACACGGGCAAAGGAACTAAAAGCACAGCAAAGCGTAAAGGAAGTTAGAAATAAAAGTGTATAGGTATATATTTTATATGAACGCATCCCTTCCATTTCTACAATTGTATTACCGTCATCGTCATGTTTCATTTTGTCCCTGGGTACGAAGGATTCTCAAGAAATCTACTTGATCCATTTGGGAACTATTGAAAGCTGAATGCTTTACTGCACTTGCTGCCACTACAACTATATACAACTACCACACATGCACATACATCTTATATGTAACGCAAAAACTTAAACTTGAGCAAATATATGTACAAATACACTTTAGCCAGGCAGTGGTAGATTTACTTATTGCGTGTGTGCACGGAGAAACTGCTTTGTATATTACAGTGTGTAGTTTGTAAGTATTTGACATGAGACGACAGAGAGCAACTGATGTTGAAGTTACTTACATTTAGGGAAATTTCGACTGTCATACTTACATGTGTGTATGAAACACTTACTTTACTTGTACTAGTGTATTTTGTATATAGGTGGAAGAAGATGTGTTAGAAAGTTTTAGCTGACTTATTCATATTTACTTTCACCTCGTTAAAATTTATTCCTCAGAGCTCCCTTCGGACTGACAGTGACAGACTAATACAAAAGTCATGAACTAAACTCAAAGTGAAAAATTGGACTATTTACACGTGCAGCGGATGCAATACGAATTTCAATGAAAGTAAATATAGCCACACAACATCATACGCACAATAAGTAGGTTTTGTACGTTGTAGTAATTGCCATGGGCTAATGGAAAGTTACGGTAAATGTAATTAGGGTGCTCTCCCTGCCATTGCCACCGACACACCAACTTTATTTACACTTACAAACCACAGTATTGATTTAAACGCACTAATTTCGTATAAATAAATAAAGTACAAGGAGTAGGCGAAGATATACAAGTTGAATCTCACAACCAGTTGTTTACATAACGCTATATCGTATCTTTCTGTATATAGGGAGTATATACATTCCTTAGTGAATTTTTCAATGGAAGTCGCAAAAAAAATCAATTGAAGATGGCTACCACTTAGGACTTACTTATGTTGACAGACAGTTTCTATTATTAGTTTTGAGATATGAGCATTAGGCATTAGCTGCTATCGGAGATTTCTTAAGAAAAAGTCAAGATAACGTACATTACATTGAAAGTGACGCTTTAGGAAAGTATCTGTGAACCAAGTGCTATATGTATGTAGTATAGTGTGCTCATATTTGTATGTTCTTACATATCACAATATTTTCTTTGACTTAATTCCAGAAATCCGACGCTGACAATATCACGAGCTACACACTTCCTTTTAAACCAGAAGTACAAGACGATGACAGCATTATAATGTGCAAGGCGGATAACCCATGGTTGAGTGAGAAGCCCCTTGTGTCAAGAAAGTCGCTCAAGATTAAATGTGAGTCAATTTATATCAAGTCTTAAAAAACAAAATGTCCTTGCTTATTGCACAAGTTGATAATTTCAAGAACGAAATTTGCAAGGCACATTTGTTTGTATATATACATAGAAATATGCAGACAGAGTTGAATTTCAAGAGAGAAACCGTACATACTATGCCTAATTGTGTAAATAAACACAGCAAGTGCTGATTTTCATGTACATTTATATTTTGCAAACCTTGGCATGAACTAATTGACTTAAGTATGACATTCTGTGAAAGTCACACAGTTCAAGAACACAGAAAGACAAAAAAACTCATAAAGATGAAAAGTACTACGCAAGAGGAGTATTTGCTCACTGTTTGTGATTTATTCGTACAATCAAAAATCCAATTTCTGTCTGCAGGCCTTTTCGTTTTTGTCTCGCTTGCTTTGCGAGTCTTGAGAGAAGCCTAATCTCTGATGTGTCTCAATAGAACACCGCTACGCTACAAAAGGATCTACGCAATCCTTCTCCTCTCTGTACGTATACGAAGCAAAGTACTGCAAAGTAAAGCAGGTATTTGTAAACGTAAAGACTCTCGGTGAGGATTTTACAAAGACCAAGGTATATTCTACAGTATATACTTTACACTAAACCCTTTAGACTATACAACGCCTTAAAACAGTTCGTATATTTGTATTTGTACTACATACCTCTATACCTATATGTAAACTTATAAGGTAGGTATTCGTACCAAGACAGATTGGTGGACTGTTATTTCAATGTTATTCGTTTTGTGTCTGATGAAGCACAAGATAAGATTAGAGTCAAGTTGTCAAACTAACAAATTCCTTTCACAAATCAAATCACTTTCCTATGCTACGCTGAAAGAGGACTTTGCGTTTGTTTGAACGGGAAAAGCAAACGATAAGATTAGCATCGCTTCGCTCTCCGCTCCTAATACTCAAACTGAAAGACAGAATACAATATTATTATACTAAGTAGGATATAGACGAATGGTAGGTAGGTATACTTTAATTGTATTAGTGTTATATCATAGTAGTATAGGGGTATATAGTAGTAATGTTGCTCACAGAGTAAAGTAAAGAAAGGATATTTTCATAATAATGATTCTCATTTCCGTCGTCACCTCGTTTGAGAATATTATGTCTTACTACACCCAGATTGATGGCGAATGTCGAAGAACTTTTGTGTAACTGTTACAATTTAAGAGCATAATTAGAACAAGCATGAAATTAATCGATTTCAAATCTACTACTTCTATGCGAAATTCTTTTTGCAAACTATTTTTCATTCAGTTAGGAATTTCATAATTGATATGCATAAATTACAAAACGATTTGAATACCTTTAAATTTACAAGGGCAGATTTAATTTTGAAACTTTTCATATACATTCGCATATACTTATTTCGCATAATTTTTGAAAATTAAACTTTATTCTTTGTTTAAAGTTGGCGAATCAAAAAAACTCCTGTGCATCCACACAAATTTTTTATAGTAATAGTGAATTATTTTTATACACTTAAGTTATACAGGTGTAGTTTTTGTTCCTTTAATTTTAGACAAATAATGTAATAATTCATTTCATTTCACATTGAGCATCATCGGATGAAAAAGTCTGAATGAAAATTTATTTGTTTTTTGGAGCAGAGGATTTATCAGAAAATAATATATCCAGCTTACAGAATTTTTGTGACCTGGTGACGTTGGTTCGTGGAGGTTCTTTCTCAACATTGTTCTTATAAATGAAAATAATCCATTAGCTGTTCTGTGAGCATAACCTTGGAATCGGTTTGGGAGAAAGGTAGCTTATTCTTTCTTAGTGTGTGTCTCGGTTCTCCTCCTCGGGAAGTAAAATCATGCCTTAGAGTGGTAAATATTGTAAGTAGGTAGCTTAGATGGTGTAATCTCGTATATTTATGTGACGCGGGTTAGACCCTGATGAAATAGTTGTCACACATGTGGAGCAAGCATTTTACGTCGCTTGAGGACAGAGCTACACACACAGAATCACATAGAAAGATTCTTTACAATGAACTTCATGTCATTTACTCCAACGAAGTCTGACGCTTGTAATTTTTATCAAGAGACCTGATTTTCTCTCTCACACCTAGTTCCATGCAATTAATCTTAATAAATGTGTATTAAGCCTGCCTCAAGACACTACACAGTTGATTTTGTGGCTCTTTCCTACAAACTTTCTCAGATGGGATTAGTTTCCTATGGTTTTCTATGAAAACAAAGTAAAAACAACACCGCGTGTGATATACTACCTTATCCCCCACCAGAAAACTGAAGAGTCTCAGCCATAAGGTTTTTGGAAATGTCAAGAAAAGTCACGGAAAATGTACGTAGACACATACCACAAACTGAGAAAGGTTTTGATTACATGAACGTTCCATTCCTACTACTTTCACTACACAACTCAAATCTAACACTAACCTTTAACTCTCTGTCTTAAAACTCAAGTCAGTTCACAAAATTAAAGTCACACATCCAAAGAAAGAACCTTTACAAAGGAATAATGTATAATACAGTTCATGCTACCACATTTTACTTCGTTCCCCTTTATTTATACCTCTGACCTCTGCAGTACAGAAAATCATAAGCTTTGATCATATCATCACACTGAGACATTAGTTTTTAATTGTAAACATTCCTGAAATGAATATCAAGCTGCTAAGCAATTAATTCCCACGAACTTCAAATACAAACTGCCCTGTTATACATTAAACTAACACTTCTACCTAGCTTCTCTTTGTAAAATCCTATAAGAAAATAGGAATATACCTATATACAGGGAAAATATGCTTATATAAGGCAATAAGTAAACAAAAACAGTTTGGAAATGTAAAATGCGCAGTTCCATCATCTTAGAACTCCACCGTAGCTTTAACACACAAAACTTTTTAGTTTTTAAACTATTACTGTTATTGCGAATAGTTATAGAGAGAGAGAGACTGAGACGGAGAAGGGAGGAGGCTGATTACAACAAGTGGTTGATTATTTCTTCTTTACTTTTACACACGATGTCCTACTTTCTCCTGTCTCCGCGTGTATTTTGTTTAACTTCCCAATCTTTCTCCGATATAGTCGTTTTCCTATTTTCCCTATTAATGTAATTCACTATAGGTGTCTATATAAAATATACACATGTATTTATATATGAAGGTACACAATATATACTTATAGTAATAATATTAAAGTGTTCATGTAAAGATAATGGATACCCCTGAGCTTGTCTTGTGTTTCTAAGTAAAGTAAGTAGTCATTTGATGGAATGTTTAATTTCCCAAGTGCTATAAGTGGTGCAGGTCTATATGGAAGTAGTATTTCAAAAACAACATGAATACATTACATTGTGCTGCTGTGTGCATCAACTCCTTGTCTAATATTGTCATGTCGCGCATTCAATTCTCATTCATGGTATGGTGCGAGAGTCTTAATTGAATTTGTGAATACACGCGCCTTTTAACTGACTCTCATAACAGAAATATCATAATATCATAATTTCATTTCTCTGAAGACGAGCCAAAGTTATCTTGCACTCTTAAGCGTTACACTACACGTTATGTTACGTCTACTTTCCTTCACTTCCAGTAGAACAGCACAGAATAAACTCCTCCAGCAGCCTTATTATATTTATATACCTACATACAACACATATATACATAGACTCATATATAACACGTTGTAATATATATCTGACTGAAACTGTGTTCCCTGTGTGAGAAAGAGAGAGAGACGAATTCAATTGGACTGTGTGCCAGTGAGTTTGAGATAGTGACAAAGTAAGGCAAGGCGAAACAAGACAGGAAAAGACATGACGCTACAAAATTCACTAAAATATAGCTTCGTACAAATATTATATGATCGTAGTAAATAATAAAAGCCTACTTTATACAGGCACGAGACTACTGATAGACTTTAACTGCATCTCAAACGGAGAAAGCGGGGAAACTCCGTTTCTTAGACACAAGTTCAACTCTTTTGGTCGCTGAACTGAACGGAGCTACCAAAACTGCTCAACTCAACTACTATTAGCACCAGGATAGATTATATTACTGTAGAATATCCCTATAATATGCACATACACACACACACAAGCCATAGTCTTTAGATACACAGGAATATTATTATTATACAGTACATTATTTTATACAGGCTGAGAAATAGTAGGAGAAGAGAACTTGTAAAGTTCTTTTGCTCTCTCACAAAGAAAGATAGCTCTGGGAGTTCAGGTCTGTTCGTGTTGTTTGGCCTCTCAGATTTAATTAGAATTTTCGTCCGCGAGAGAGTCACTAATGGGGAAAGAAACGCCATTTCTCACAGCTCTCTCTACCTCGATGTACTGCCTTCAGGAATATTAATAATGTACTCTCCTACACTATACATATCCATAACACTCAAATAATTTATGTTAAAATACTTTTACCAGGCAGTTCAATGCTCTATACACAAGAACAGTACCAGTAGCACTACTTCAATGTAAACATAATGTGAACCCAACTAAATACTGAAACAAATTATTACACTTATAAACTATTTGTGTAAGTATTCACATACAACTTTACCTACGAGATTATGTGTAGATTCAATATAAACAGATGAACACTCTATGTTCATCGTATATTTTATATAGGTAGTAGAAAAACGACAGATCATTATTATTACTTTCAGTCTGTATGCTTTTCCTTCTCCGAGAGAAAGTTTTACTATTCTATAAGTATACAATACACGTAAATAATAAATATCCATTGTAAACTTAAATGAGAACTTTATTACCGGTATAATTTATACTTATACACTATACACTGTCAATTTTCTTAATGACTTACACATAAAAGGGGCAAATCAAGATTGTTACTCACGTACGAGGGCATAATTTGCGTAATATTGCACAAACACGCGTATAGGGTAAGCTGATATAATTAATTTTCTACAAGTGGGTGTTTACATGTCTTGTACTGTTGTATACACTCCTTGAAAATATTTTGTCTTTTCAGACTACTGTATACTGCTAAAAATAAATATTAATGTATAAAAGTGCAAAGTTTTATAAATTCTCTCTCTTTGTATGTGCAGATACACCTGTGGCGATTTTAAGATTTGGAGGAAACAAAACAACGAATTTTTCTGAAGGGGAATCTGTTCTTTTCGAATGTCATGTTAAAGCAAATCCTTCTATTCGTTCCATCATGTGGTTTCACCAGGTAAAATTTTAATAAAGCAAAGCACACTACTACTACAATTCCAACTTATACAAATAGCAGGAGCAGTCTGCATCAGTCTACTCTCATTAAGTTAAACTATATGCACGTGCGGGTTCATGAGAAAAGAATGTTACTTTATTAAATTAATATCGCACATATAAAATTAAACTCTTATAGCCTAGCCAGGCAAATAAATAGCGCTGATGATAGCATCAGCAAAGTTTTGTTTAACGTTAGTTATGAAGAACAAGTACAAATGAGAAAGTCAGCGTAACTAAAGCAATAATAGAATAAAAAGACTGATACGCTCTCTCTCTCTTTCTGTGACTCTGAGACTCTGAGTGTGGAATTTATACATCCCATGCACATCAGAGAGAGAGAGAGCTCTTTCTTGGAATTATATAGTTGCACCGCCACTCCTATAAATACATAGCATAAAGAAGGTTTATAAATATCTATTGTAGTACAGTTAGTATATAAAGAATATATACTGAGTTCCATTGTTGGCCAAGTCCATAATTAACTTTTACTGAGGAAAGTTGGCAAAAGGTGAAAGTGGCTAAGATCAAAAGCCAAGGCTTGGAAGGAGAGAGAGAGGGAGTAAAGTGAGTAAAAGGAAGAAGAAAGAAAAATGGTATGGAGAAAGGAGCATTTGGATGATGTAAGATGTGATGTGATGTATGTTCTTTTGTTCTGTTGGCCTTTTTGACTAGGACAAGCAATTGTTCGACAATAGGACGGCAGGAGTTCAAATAAATGGCATGACGCTCGTCCTCAGACATCTTACTCATTTATCAGGTGGAAATTACAACTGTGAGGCTGCTAATGACGTGGGCAAGGGAATCAGCAATGCTCTACCTATTCTACTCAACAGTAAGTAAACTACTACTACATCTATTACTACAACTACAATAACACACACAACTCTCCACTCTTTTCCCTTTTTTATCGTTTTTAGACCGTATCACCTACACATACACACGTGGTAGGTATTCCTAAGTAAGCTTTACATTATACAAGGAGGAATGTTGCGGGATAAGTTTCCTCGGTGTTTATTTTCCCATATATGAGTTTATCTGTGCATTCGGTGATATAATGCACTTCTCCTGAAGATTTTCTCTTAGAAATTCGCTTAGACATTCTACATACATGAAATAATCAAACTGCCATTTGCACTTGCCCAGGACTTAGTTTCCCAGCTATGACATTGTCACTTGAGAACACACAACGTAATAAAATACACAGGAATATTTAATCTCATGGCTTATCTCCTGTAATTACCCTTTAACTCATATTCGTATGTTAAAGGCGAAGTAGTAGAGTTATTAAACTCCAGGGCTATAATTCATCAAGATATATACGCACACGTATTTCATGTACCTACTACAAAACCTATTTTTATTTTTAGTTTCGTATAGGTAGGTAGTTTCTCTTTTTGCATTGAAATGTCTATAGTAGACATGACAAGCTTATATAGATGTTGTGTTGTTTACTAGTGACTATATAGGCAATTGTGTTTTATAGTAAATAGGACAGGGAAGGTTTAATATCCGGCGAGAAAAGCCAGAGCATACATCCAGCCTTGCAGGAGACAAATCAGGGTCAATCTTTTATAACATAATCCGGCACAGTGCTCTTTAATTTATTTGTTTGGAGAAGACATCTTGTGCTTTGCCACAGTTCCACGGGCGTCTCAACGTTTATCTCCTGGAAATTTCTCCAGGTTTGCCTCTCCCTGCCTGCTATATAGAAATTTATTTACTTTATGTGCTTTATGAAATAAGAGCGTCAGTTTGTGAGCATTGCAGTATTAACCGGGATTTCCACTGGCTCCACTAGAAATATATCGGGTGCTTGAGTACGTCAGGCTAACTTGATACATTGTGACAGTGACATACTGGTTAAACAATGTGACACACAAACCCAGTTTCATATTTTATTAGTCATTTTAACTGTCAATATTCCCTAACAATATTTAATACAGAAATGTCTCACATACACAATCTGCTGAGTGCAATGCAAATTGTAGTTGAGAGATTCAATTTGATTGTATTAGAATAGTTTTTTATTCAATTCGCTGGATTTTATTGCCAGTAGATTCCCACACGTGCACAAATGTTAAATGTATTACCATAATTTTACAGGTTATGTATGGCAAATAATTTCATCTTCTGAAATGTATAATTTCGTAAGTTATTAAAGGAATGTAGATTAGCTTACTGCTTAATTGATTTTTCCAAGTATTCCTTCATTGTATACTAGGGAGGTTTTTGGCTAATAAAACTTATCAAATAAATGCCATTATTTACAGTAGGTAATAAAGTGAATAAGTACCATGGTCTAGATTGACTTAATTTTAGAAGAAATACTTTTTTCATGGATAAAGCTACTCACAAAGCTTTCTTAGAGCTGTACTTAAGAAAGATATTTGCATTTTGCTGGCTGCTGCGATTTTAGCATTGTTTAACAAAGATCATCAATCCATTTTACAATTTGTAAAGTAAACAACGAGAATGACTTTCAACAGAAAGGGTTGAAGTGAAGAACCCCGAATGAGAGAAATGCAAATATTTTATTTACTACTCAGTTTATGCTGATGGCTCGCCTTTTCCAGTTCATATCTTATCAACCCATATTTACTTTACTGAACAAACCTCCCAAATTCCTACTTAACTGGTTTCTTCAGTATCATTTACCTACTCATTAATCTTACCGTAGTAGTTGACACACAAGTACCTACTGCACTTATTTTAAATACATACTGTATCTATATCACAGATAAATTCATAAGTATATATACAAATTGAAAATTTTTACTTAAGGATACAAATTCTTAATTATTCTTTGATTCAACTTCTTTATACAAAAGAAAAAAGAATATAGACACATTAATATTTTTGACTTAATGCGAGATAGCATTTAGCGAACCATGTTCACAGTTCGAAGTTCATTAAAGTTCACTGGTCAACGGGAATGGCCATTATCAATTGAATAACCAATAAATTAACACATATCAATTAATAATGTACATTAATTATCCCGAGTTTTTGAGATAAGCATCTGTTTTAACCTGTAAGATAATAAAAAATTGAATTAATAATTTCCATTTAGTGACTGCAGGCTTGAGTAAAAGTTGAATTATTTACAAAACAAAATTTTCATTCAGGATAAACCGAATTGTCTATAAAGACCAGTTTGATTACCAGAACCAGAAAAACTTTGTTACAACAAATCAATCCTTAAAAACGCAATAGAGAGCGTGCTCCTAAATAGTTATCAAATTGCCATTCACTGTCAATCATTTGGGATCATCCTGTTTTACACTGAAATTAAAGTTACCGACCATCGAAGCAATTATGCAAATAAACTGCGCTTCTTTGGTGGTCTCGTGTCCATGTCATGTCTCACATAATTTCCCTTGTAGTGAGTAATTCGAGCAGACGAGTTCCTCCAGGCTAATAATTGACCGTTCCACTATTTCCTTCTCAAGCCAAAAAGAAACAACTATTTCTCTATGTGATACATTTTATGTGTCTACTCATAAAATGTTTCACTCTAACTTATAAAAGCAGACTTCGGGTAACTAGAGCTATAAGATCATTAGCATTGGTAAAAACTGTTGCTCTCTTGCATTAGTACAAAGGGTTCTCCACATAAAACCGAAATGATTTCTTATTTTCTTACTAACTTAAAAATCAAATTTATATGACCATTTGTTAAATGCAAGGTTTCAGACACACAGTAATTAAATAAAGATTTTAATTACTCCTCTGTCATATTAGCCATAATAATTTCTGCTTAAATTGTACAGCATTATTACGCACATTAAATTACAACCGGTTTAGGCCTTGATATGGTTACTGTATTACACTTACTTAAGTAGTAGTTACTCTTTGAAGCCTAAAATCCTATACAAATAACACAAAAGCTCACTTCACTCATAGAAAAGTCCTACATTACATATTTTACATATACCTACATGTCTTATCACATTTTCATATCTAAGAATAAGTGTTGCATGTAACCCAATAGTATATTCTTCCTACCGTCAACCGTCATTTCGTAGAATTCATGACTTCTAATGTCTTACCTTAAGAAACTGAAACTATGCATACCAACATACTAATTCTGTCTTTACAAACACACATAGGTAGTTTTATTACATGGGGTAACGGTTTAAGTGTGTTTTTATACTGTTCAATAATAATTACTGTAGCAAGTATGTGTATGTGTACTACTGTCATTTCTTACACACATTATGCTTATAGAATAATAAATAGCCTGTGCAAACTTAGTTAGTCGAATTAGAAACACAATAGAATTGTAACTGCATACTCCATATGGATACAGCAACACAACATACGCATGGCATATGCATGCAAGCACAATAAAATTTAACTAGTCAGTATGGAAACGTCGTATTATCCTGTCACTTTCATGTCTGTTAATTCGTATGTTTTAATTACACGGTTATGTATTTTAGGAGCTTTTTAGTGTGCACGTCAATTGCTTTAGATTATGGGGGTAGCTTGACCAGTCTGTCTAATAATCATAAAGGAAATATCAAAATGCGGATTTAATGCTTATAGTCAGACGACACGTCATTGTTGTCAAAGCTGATTTGCACAGAAAAAATATCTCAATTGACATAAGTTGACGAGCTGCGTTATGGCGTCATCAATTGCACGCAACAACATTCATTCCTTAACAGAGACCTTCATAAAACGTAAATTCTCTTTTAAACCGAAATTTCCACGTGTATTTATTATATGAATTGCATTATTGTGCTGTTGTAGCATACTATAAGGAAAAATTAAGGGTAATCCGTATGGACAAGGCAATTTTAAGAAAAGGAAAGACATTTATGTTTTGATTATGTTATTACTACGGTGTATATATACTGTGGAGAAAAAAGAAGGTGGTGCAATGACAAAGTGAGTGAGTTGAGGCTTTAGTTTGAATTTCCCTATTGACAATTTGTAAAATTGGATAGTGTAATAAAATAAATTGGCTTTACTTCCAGTTGAGCTCCTTGAGTGCTTTCACATGAAACTTGTGACAGTTTATGGTCTTTTAGGAGAGTGTAAAAGGCACACAAGTATTTTTGTACATAAAAGACGCGTGTTCACGTTTGTCTGTTCACAAAAAGCTTTTGCTTATTATGAAATGTATTTTTATTCTCCTTCTCCCGATTATGGCTCCTGCTCCGAGTCATAATTTGCAGCACATGTGTTTCTCCTTGTATGCACTTAATTTTTAAGGGCACACATGTCACTAATGTAGAGCAGATTATGAAACATTAGTACCTACACACACAAAATGCCTTCCAGAGAAAGAATCCGTAAAAACGACCCATTCACGTGCTGTGATATATATGGACATATACATTATGGATTATGAATGTATGCAGCTCTTGTTCATAAAAATGTGCATCATCTTAAAGAGTGTCAACCTTTTTTCGCCTTGGATATTTGTGTCGCAGTAGAATAACATCTTGCCCTATATAAATAGGTCTAGTAAGTAATAAGGTATTAGTATTAATAAAGCTTTGCTACCAAAAGCGATGCAATGTGCTGAGAGTCTTGGAACAACTAAGATTTATTTATTTCAAGAATTTATGATAATGTCATAGATTCTGACATGATAGAAAATCTTGAGATGAAATATTATACATAATGACTTACTCTATTCAAATGGACGGGGAATATTATTACCTCGTTGCATATGAACTAATTACAGAGTGCATCCGTTCTATTTAGGTTCAGAGGAGTCGGGGAGTCGCTACAATCAATCTGTGTGGGTAATTACCAATTACAATAGAAGCATTAGTTTTAGATGCACCTATTTGTAACATAAATATTGAATTGGTTCTCGATCAAATTAAGAATTGTTAGGCTTCTAGAGCTGCAAGTTGGTTTTAGAAATCTGAAATTCAATTACATACAATTTAATGTACCAGCGCGTGTATTCTCAGTTGCCCTCTTGGTTCCACTAGAATTGGTAAAGTATGTAAATTAAAAAATTATTCAACCAATTTTAACTTCTAAACAGTTCATTCGTAACATTGACTTTTTTACAAGTGCGATTATTTAGACAAGTTATTTATTTAGCAATTCAAATGTTCAAAATATAAACAAACGGAGATTCGCACACCGAATTACAATTAGTCGAGCCGTAAGGAAGTTGTCTTTTGTAGTTCTAACTTTTTTTATCCATTTGCATTAACATTTTTGAATCGCTAAATAAATCAGTACATGTGCATGTTGGGACAAAGACAATTAAATAATTTAGTTAAACTGAAAATGCAAAAATGCCTGGCTATCTCCTGCATATTGCATTAGCATCTTTAATCTTTAACGGGGCAACATGGAAAAAATGCACAACTTTTTTAAGGGAAACGGAAATGACTATTTTACTGACTCCCGTGACTATAAATGTGGTATTTGTAGTGATGTAGTAATTACGTAATACTGTACTGTGTCTTGAGTGAGAGCTAAGACTTTACAATATAATTTGCAATCAACAAAAACTCATATAGGACATACTTATAAATTGTATAGTATATTGTAGTAATAACTGTTTGTACCTATTATACAAGAACGCAGCACAGGTTTGCAAAAATATAGGAAAGGAGAATGGAAAGAAAGAGACAGTTACTATTAGCGTAAGAAATAAATCGGGAATGGTTTCCGCAGTGTTAATTAACGTTGAGTATAGATAGTAGTACTGTAATTGCTCTGTGTAAAGCTACTAAAGGCGACACAAAATTTTACGGTAATGGATACAAGAATCCTTGGCCATATGGAAAGGAAATGGAAATGACAATGAAAGAAATGCTGCGTTGTACACGTGTACTCTGCAGACACACACATAAATACATTTACTCCTTTGAAGAACAGAAGTAAAAGTATTTTATTAACGCTTTCAGCTTGACATTGCTACTACACGTTGTAAGTATAATTATAGAGGTACAAATAATTTAATCCCGTGTATAAGTTGCCATTGTGTACGTGTAGGTACCAGAGTGAGATTATGATAGAAAACTTCTCTGGTACTTGTCCATAGAATAAATTTACACACGATTAATAATAAAATGTGTAAAAGATGAGTTCTCGGATTTAACAGTGTATTTTAATAATTTTTTAATTAAACTTGAGTAGCACTCCTATGGTATATTCACTGTAACGATGAATTTCATGTTTGTTGACTGGAAATTTCTTCGCTGGGCAAATTCAAGCGGAGATTACATACGGAAGCTTGTGTAAACGGAAAGAAATGAAATATTAAAGCTAAAATTAACAAAAGTACTATCACTTCTAGTCTAGTACTGTAGAAGCCGGATAAATGCGGCTCTAGTACATTACTACATAGAAACTCCTTCTTGAATAATAATAGGCTCGTCAGCAATGGGAGTTATACATTATACTTACTTATACAACCTTTTTAGTTTCTACTGCGTATATTTCCAAGTTATAAAGCATTTCTGCGATGATACTAAAATGATAGATGGTTTCTACGCAGTAAACAGTCTGACAGTCATTTTTTCTCCATTAATTAACAAACTGGTAATTCCTTATACGTTCGTTTGTTTACTTTTACATTTGCGATAACATGAAAACAAACTCCCACAGATAGATGTGGAAGAAAACACGACTACTGCAAGATTTACATTATACTAAATGACATTTATAGCTAAGTCAATAAAAAACTAGTAAAACATTACAGTGTGTACAAATGTATATCTGCATAGATTTACTATTCTCATTTTTTCTGTACTTTATATTATACCTGCACGCTTCATTAACAACAATTGAAAAGGAAGAAGGGTTGAGTGTGTGTGAATGCGGAGGGCAGGGAGTGCGGCGAAGACGTAACGAGAGAAGATTTTATGGCTCCGTTCATTTAACCTCAACTGTCTCTCGTTTCACTTACGCCCATAAATTCCAACTTCTTGTATCTCAAATCAGATTTGAAATGACAGCTTCTTTTTCGCTACTTCATGCTCCGCTCTGATTATATATGGAATTTATTCCTTTTTTCATCGCCCCGTCAGGAAAATGTCCGTTCACTGCTCCAAATATGCGTGTACTGTGTACGCCTGTTTACGCATAGTACAACAGTTGCTGCATCCTTCGATCTGATATGTAGATGAGCTTCTTTTATTATCCCCATTGTTGTTTTCAATTTTGTGTCAGTAAAATATTTTCATTTCTGTATTAGGTAGCTACAATCCATCAACATTATGAGAAAGCACTTTTACTACCGTAGTAATGTCATGTCGATCCTAATGTGAATTATGTTTCCAAATGTTACTACGTAAAAAATTTATTTGATTAGAGTATCAGAGGCAACTCATGTCTGGTACAAACATATACGTGTGTCTATGTCGATGTATCGATACTAAACGAGTGTGATGATAATTCAATCTGTTAATTGTTCTTCAGCAATGTTTATATATTAGTTGGTGTTATTTTTCTCACTTTAGTTGAGTTTTGCATTTGCACCGCTAAATGTACATTTTTGTTATTTGTGATTACATTAATCCATTTATTTTTGTTCTTACAATAAATACCATTTCATGAATCATATGTAAGCAGGTGACTCAAACAAAAGACATTTATGCAATATTATTATTTTGTGTGATACATGCTGTAAGTGTAAAAACTTAAGTTCTAAGACTTGAATAGCGATAAATGCTTGAAAAGTTGATTTTGTGTTTCAATATTTGTGGGAAGAGACTTACTGTATATTGGTTCTTTTAAGATATTTGTCTCACTTTACTTGAGTTTTGCATTTGCACCGCTAAATGTACATTTTTGTTATTTGCGATTACATTAAACCATTTATTTTTGTCTTTTTAAGAACAAGCATTTTAAGATTAAAATTTAAGGAGGTAAATCGAAAAAATGTGTTTCTGCAATATTATTTCGGGTGATACATGTTTTAAGTGTAGAAACCAAGTTTTAAGACTTAAATAGTGATAAATCCATGAAAAATTGATTTTGCTATTTGTGGGAAGAGACTTACTACTTATAGATTGGTTCTTTTAAATTATTTTTCTCACTTTAGTTGAGTTTTGAATTTGCATCGTTAAACGTATATTTTTGTCATTTGCGATTACATCAATCCATTTATTTTTGTTCTCACAATAATAACCATTGTATCAATCAAATGTAAGTAGGTGGTTTAGCCCAATTGCAGATTTTGTTATTTGTGATTACATTAATCCATTTATTTTTGTTCTTACAATAGTAACCATTTCATGAATCATATGTAAGCAGGTAGTTTCAGCGGATGTCATTTCTGCATATCATTTCGTGTGATACATGTTTTAAGTGTAGAAATCAAGCTTTAAGACTTTAATAGTAATAAATCCTTGAAAAGTTGATTTTGTGTTATTTGTGGGAAGAGACTGACTGTATATTCTCTGTAGTTATTTTTCTCACTTTAGTTGAACTTTTCATTTACATCGTTAAATATTTTTGTCATTTGCGATTACATTAATCCATTTATTTTTGTCTTTATAATAATAACCATTTTATGAATAATATGTAAGTAGGTGATTTAAACCCATGTACCATGCTTTAAGACATTAATAGTGATAAATCCTTGAAAAGTTGATTTTGTGTCATTTGTGGGAAGAGACTGACTGTATATTCTCTGTAGTTATTTTTCTCACTTTAGTTGAACTTTTCATTTACATCGTTAAACGTATATTTTGTCATTTGCGATTACATTAATCCATTTATTTTTGTCTTTATAATAATAACCATTTTAAGAATCATATGTAAGTAGGTGATTTAGACCAATGTAACGAGGTTTATTTCTTGTGGTACATGTTTTAAGCGTAGAAACCAAGTTTTAAGACATTAATAGTGATAAATGCTTGAAAAGTTGATTTTGTGTTATTTGTGGGAAGAGACTGACTGTATATTGGTTCTTTTATGTTATTTTTGCAGTTTCTCCGAAATGTGCGTCTCCTGAGGGACGTCGAGTGCCATTATCAGTGGGAGAAAGCCATCAACTGGCCTGTAACGTTTTGGCCTGGCCATCAGATTTGAATTTTTATTGGACTCTTAATCGATCCCGTGACATTTTACCTATTGGAAATCCAAATGAGAATTCTTGGGTGAATGATGATGGCGGTGAGTCTGAGGCCAATTCAATGAATGGTGATGCAGACCTGCATTTTGATTCAGACTCACCATCAGAGCCGCATCTTCAGTCTCCGTCAAGAGCCAAAGAATTTGGAGAGGTTGTGTTACTGGAAGGAGTGGGAGCTGTTGAAAAGACAGCTAGGACGAGGTCGACAACTTCTATGACGTTGACAGGGACGACCAGAGGCACAAGCACTTCTGGCAGCAGCCACTATCCTCCAAGAGCCTTCAACGTTAGCGGTGTGACGGGCGTGGAGTTGGAAACGAGTGGGGCCAAAAGACGAGACGCACACAGCGACTTTGATAAGATCCGTCACCAATCTCTTTTATCATACAAAATCTCCAGTGTGGACGACTATGGAACAGTTGCTTGCTGGGCGAGAAATTCCTACGGGAAACAGATCCTCCCATGTCTTTTCCACATTATAACCCGTAAGCAAATGCTTAGTCAATATTTCCTATTTACATATTACACATACTCTTCTTGCACCACTGGCTCTTCTTCTGGCTCCACTTACTTTTACTAATACCACGCATAACTAAGTATATAGACACATGTATGTATGTACGTAAGGTTAATATTATAGCCTATAGTGTAAAACGCTTTGTGAATGTTAGAGCTTGTCATTGATAAGGATAATATTTCCGTTTGCTTCGTATATTATGCTGATCCTTGTTTGATTTTTGCATAGCTTAAAGCTTACCATTTCTACTATATGTTGCTTGACTGACGTGAGTGCACATTATACTCAATGGTATATGTATGTATATATATGCTGATACTATTATCTGTATGTTGGAGACACACATTTTAGCCAGTCAATGTGCAGATAATCCTTTCCATGTGCGAAATAAACGTAAGGAACGTGTGTGGTTAGTGTTTCTGCAATTTTTGTTTAGTATACAGATACAGCGTGAATTTTTAGTAAATAGAAATAATATAAACCGTTTTATATGACAAGGTTTGCAAAATGTTTTGGAAAATTAACCGTTTTCAATTATTTCTATTAGATCAATATTCTTATTACACAAGACAATTAGATGTTGTTGTTTCTTTTGTCGTAAGTTATTAGATGACAATGTTCACTAATGGTTAATTCTAAACTGTTGTAAGTCATTTTTGAATAAACTTTAATTTTTGTCAGGATATAGTTTGAAACGTTCTTTACCACAAAAATCAAAGTTTGTCCAAAAATGTGTTTTACAATGTAAAAACATGGGAAATTATAATAATAGTTGTTTCATGGGAACGCTATTTGTGTCGGTCTCTCCGTACGACAACTCAAGAACGGTTTGAAGATGGGTTAAATCGGTTAACCCCTTCATGATCTCCCACTATAACAACTACATTATGGTACTGATATATTAGGGCATAATATAATCTTAAAACTTCGAAATTAAATGACGAAATGAAATCGTTTGTGTTGAGATATGATTTTGTGAATTGTCAAGAGTCGACAATGTCACAGACATACATTTTCAACTCCAACAACGCTAATGCTACATCATTTTGAAAATAACTATTTATGTTTTGCTATAGTGAGCTCATTTTCCTTGTTATTACAAAACTACGTTGTGTATAGCGAACAGTGGGCAATGAACATTTTTAATGTCATGAACCATTGGCAAATTGTCGTAAAAAATTGCCATGATAAAAAATAGCATTATTATGTTCGTACGTATAATATACCATACCTATATTATATAGTATAAAATATAGGTATGTAATTTGTCTGCGTGTAGCTTGCTTGCTTTGCTGTGAAAAGTGTAATATTAATTTAGTGTTTCAGTGTTGCCATTTGCGCTATTTATGTAACATTGTGAAATATGTCAGATTCTTTTCTGTTGTCGTTGTTATGAGTTTGCAATAATTTGAGACTGGTATTGTTAGTGTTCCTTTCATTATTTGCGAGCACTAAAAGCAAACTGTAGTAGACGGAGACAGGATAATAGAGAAGTATGATTTTGTGATTCTGTTCACAAAGAGTTGCACACAGACTAGAGAAAGTTATAATAAATTCATTACTATTTCAAAGAGGTGTTTCCAGAAATGCGAACAGTTGGTCACAATGAGGATTTATAAGGTTTCAGCAGTCACTGCTTAATTTTATTGTCTACGCTTGCAAAAGCACTTACAGATATCACGCTACTATCATACATTCTCAGGGGAACCTCTCCATTATTTCTACATTTTCTTGGAAACAAACTTATTATTAGTGCATAAACTGAGATTGAGATGGGAAATGGGCCAAATGTTATCTCCAACTTCATTTCACCATAGCTTCAACTGATTTCAGCTGTAAAACCCGTGACATTTATTATATAACACGGAACAAATTCGCAAACCGCTTCCTGTGCATTGCATTGCATGCCTGTCTCTCTCTCGCTAAGCCCACTCTTTTACTTTTAGGTAATTCCACCCCATGAAAAACAAAAAGGCACATTCCATTTGTACAATGTTTGCTCTCAATCCACCATTTACTCCAATTCGTGTAGCTCAACTGCAATCATATTCTGAAAATTGTAACATTTTCATTCATAATGAACAGCCCACACTCCTTCCCTTGTACATACGTCAATTTAATTAATTTTTTATGACGTAGCTATGTTCTTTGATTTTTGCATAACATAATTATTACTGCTACACTGCTTTCCTCGTTAAAACACGTTTAGTGGGTGTTGGAAATTCTCCTTCGTATATAACAACCGGAAAATATAATGCAGTAAAATTTTTCTGTTACATAAAGTAAATTTAATATGATTCTCGTCAGTATATATTTCCAGCTGTATATAATTCACATTTCCCTACTGTATATACTGTATCTTCATTTCTATATAAAACTTATACTATATATAATTCGCTATATAGGAATATATTATATATGTACATAATGTATGCACAGGTATATCTTTAACTACAAATAAGTAGAGTGAAAGAAACTGTTTGAAACAGTTACATATTCGTTATATCTTCACGCTCCAACAGTTGTGTTCACTTTTCTTCCATATAACTTCATATATGCCATAAAGGTGTGCATAAAATTATATGTAGGTGGAAGAAACGTAGTGATACTTATTATAATACCCAGAGTGAGAAATGACTACACCGGGGCAAATCATGGTACGTATATTACGTGAGGATTCAAGAAGAGTATGTCGTTGTACTAGTAACGACTTCATTATCTCTGCCTAGTGTAACGTCCTAAATTGGATGATGGTCTATGCAGTATTTATACCTACTTACCAGGAACGTGTACACTCTCCAACCAGAAGCAACTCTCTTTCCATGAATTGTTAGTGCAACTTCTGCATTCCACGAGCAGGCAACTCAGTTAACATGAAATGGATAAAACTCTATTATTTTATGCTTGCTTAAGATTGTGTAGGTGTATAGTAAACGACATATTTTTATACGTAGCTATAATATTAGTAGGAGTGTGTGTCTAGTTAGTACCCGTAACACTTACATACCTACTAACCCATAGGTACGTAGGTGTGTAATAATAACAGTTGTTATTGTAGGAGTACAGTACCTATAAAGATGTATGTATGGTTTATACAGAGTATGGAGGAAGCTTCTAGTAAAATAACTGAAGCAGAGAGAAACGCTGGTAGAAAAAACTCCCGGGATCCTCCTATGCAAGATCCGGGGAAATTTTATATAAAGCATGATTATGTTATAGTGTTGGATTCCATAAGGAGATACAGTGACTGTAATCATACAACGTATTTTATACAAACAATTTTGCAATATTTTGCAAATTCATAATCCGTTCTCAATTATATTTATCAGACCATTGTTTTATAATCAGAGTGATAAATAGGTAATGTGTTAACTCGAATAGTTAAATGCACACTAGTCGCTAAGTCCAATGCAATATCACGTCATCGCGTCATATACTATGTCCTTTTCTTGGTATTTCGGGGAAAAACTTGAAAAAATCTTAGATTTCAAAGAATTTGTTTGTTTTAATGTAATTTGCATATTTTTGTCTATAAAGTCAGGAAATATTTTGTATTCACCTGGAAATTCATCAGTAGCATATTGAATATAAAAAGTTTTTTCTACCAGCGGGAGAGAGAGAGAGAGAAAAGATTGAAGAGAAAGAAATTGTGCTGTGCAATATTGTTGAGTTACATAGACACACATAGGACATAGGAATGTGAGTGTGTGTAGAACGGAGTGTAGTAACTGTAATAAGTGGAAGACTGCTTGTAAAATGAATGAATACAAGTAACTGGTGGCAAGGAGTAATAATATAGTAAGAGTGAATCGTGCTTTTGCTTCTCGAAATTATGGGCCTATAAAGTCACAAGTAATAATAATAATAATGAGGAGAGTCGTTTACAATTGCTTTGTGATGTGGCTTGAGTTTAACATTAGACACAAAGGAAAGTCAGTAAAATTCCTGGGAGCTACAAACCAACTCAACTGCTGCTGTTTCCACTACTGCTACTACTTCTACTTCTACAGCTATTCCTTATTAAGTAGCGCAAGCGCTACTTTATAACAATGGTGGCTACGTCTGTCCGTCTGTCCGTCCGTCTGTCTGTCTGTCTGTGACTTCTATAACTCACGAACGGATGAACACAAATCGTTCAAACTTCTCATACGTTATCTTTGGATCACAAGAGAGGTCCCATTGAAAAATGGGGTCAATCGGTCAACTCCTTCATAACCTTTGACATTTTAGAATAACCACTGTGTTAACAAAGCCTCAACAGTACACTGCATT
>JABASD010000745.1:0-59697 GCA_019776165.1 Pogonognathellus flavescens | reverse complement strand
TTCAATTTTTCAAATTTTTCATTTTTCAACGAAAATCAAGTTGGAAAAATAGGAAAAGTTGCAAATTTTTCACCCTAATATATTTCATTGAAATATTTCACGGCCAACACAGACTCTCATAGAACTCATGTTGACTAGCATCTGACGGGAATCATCCCATAGAGTTGTTCCATATTGAGAAATTTCCAACATTATCAATACCTATAGTTCTAGTACAGTACTAGGATCATAACATTAACAGTGTCATCATTGTAATCCCATATACAGATACAGAAACCACTTTGCACAGTCTAAAGGCTCAAGCACTACTTATGCAGTAAAATTAAAGCCTTTGCAATCTGATAATCTCACATGAAACTAGTACAATCATAACATTTAATTACGATGTAAAGACTGCAAGCTGCAAACCGAGAAATGAGCAGCAAAAAATATTCTGCATGTAATTTCTCTATATTTTATTTATATGGTGCATTTATCTCTACGTGTATATGGTATATAGTAACACTGTAGTTAGTATAATGGTGGGTAAGCTGTAAAAAAGTGTAGTGTGTTTCTGCATGATTTGTAACACCATCAATGCAATGTTCCATACTTGGAATCTACACTTACACACATAGGAGAATATCATTTGATTATCATTTTGATTATCATGAAACTTACTTTCATTTTTCTTATTATAATTTCCTTTAGCTGGCTTGTCTTCCGCTTTAATGCCATAATGTCTGTCTGTTGTGCATAAAGAGGCGTATAAAAATGTCTATGTAAAAGAGTTGAAGTTGAAATGCATACATTAATTACATTGTGCATGTGCGTCTGGACTGGAAACTGGATTCTTGACGCAAAAACTAGGCTGGCACAAAAACACATGCTTTGATGTACGTATACTAGTACTTAGTTTATTTCATGACTTTGGCATGGCAGTCTCAGTCTCATATTATGGGTATGTATGGTGGTGGTGGTAGTAGTAGTAGGTATCCAAGTTTTAGTGTTTGGTAATAATGATGCAATGCACACAATATCGTACACAATAGGATAGAACATCTGAACGATGATGTTGCGTTGATTCGACCGTCATGTCATAAACTATGGTAATTTGTATTGTAAATGTGCAGCATACGTTTTACCTTTCTGGTCGTTTTAGCTTTAATTTTAATTCTTTTTTGTTGCAAACATCTCTAAAACCTGTACATATTTTACGTATTCTACTGCTGCACACTGGATCTGGGCTGCCTTGAGACAAATTAGGAAGTTCTGTGCTAAAAGTTGCCGATTTAACTTTTAGGATAGTAACTGCCGCTCCCAATGCAACACTAGGTATACTATATGTACATATCTACACACAGAACAGATGAATAGACGTGTCAAACGAAGTTTCTGCAAGTTACAAAAGTTACTACAAACGACTGAAAGCAATCTATACTGGTTTTATCGTAAGATACGATGCGTACTCGTATCTTACTCTCCTGCTCCTGACCTGACTAGCATAAGCTCAAAAACTGCTTTCAAACGAAAGCATAAAATATATGCATTTTCTTACCTTCTCCATTGCAAAAGAAGCTGAGAGAGGCTTGTATAAGTATAAAGTATATATAAATGTATAAATGTATGTATTGTATGTATAAGAAGTGTTGGTAATGGACATGTGCCCCTTATGTCTTGATATCTTGAAAGACAAGCAAAGGGGTAAAAATCACTATTGATATCTTTATAGCTTGCAAAGCTTTAAAAGGACACACACAATCGTATTATCTTCTCGAAGAGAACATATTAATCAGTTTGAAATTGTTAGATTTATTGACTTGATCAAACGAAGGAGCTGATAACACTTTCTACATAATAATAATTAGGTACATTATAATGATGCAGGCGCAATGGAAATACTAATTTAATAATCTATTCGAATAATTTTGTCTTTTCAGGGCCAGTTCTTAATGGGCACACTTTGTTATCTTTCTCTTATGCTGGCAACCATGCATATGGAGTTGGAGTAAGAATCAAAAAGGCTCATCTCTGGGTCAAGATGGACTATCGGTCTTCCATAGGGCGACACTTTGGTCATTTACTTCATCCGAGGGGAATCAACCTGTATGTCTTCCAAGTTCAAGGCAATTTCTCACACCAATCATCTCACAAGAAACAACACACAATTCATCTTAACAGTCAGGTATACTGCAATTTGTTTACCGAATTAATATTAATCAGATGCAACAGAACACTCTGCAATGCAACCAATCAAATTTATACACAAATCAAATGTGGCACGTATAAAGTAACGTGGTAGCTCTTCTGGCTCTACTAATTCTTCTTCTTCTACTACTTATACTACTAGCTGTGCATACAAAATGTGCATTGCATTATTGTGGACGTTCAAGTTTGTATTTGCAGTATGTCTTACTTATATTGTGTAAATGCATGGTAAATCTATGCAATAGGTAATTGTTAAAGGCAAAGTCAGTTAGTTTAGCTTTAATGATGAAGAGCGTAGTGGTGGTAGAGTTTCTGTAGTAGTGCAGCGGTAGGAGTCTTGCATGTGATTCCATCATCTGGTTTGTATGGCCATAAAAGTCTGTGGGTCATAATCCCATCAATTCCAGTTTTACGAAAATTGGCAAACTAATTTCCTATTCGGCTTCTTCCATAAATTACAATACATTAAAAGTGTACATTGAAACATCTTACTCCACATAATGCACTTAAAATTCATCTCTTCAGTGGATGTATCCCTTTTTATGCAAAGGAGAGATCAAAGAGTATGCTTGTTGCCTTTAATGTTGCGGTTGCATACTAATATTTGTCGTAACACAGCACACCAGTACTAACTAGTATTTATTAGTAATAATTAGGTAGATATTACTTGCAAATTTAACATGTTAACAACCGCAAGAGAACGCAACCGAGCTATAACCCTCCGTCCACAATTGTACATAATTTTGCTACATAAATGTTAAAAGTATGCATTAGTATTTCATCTAATTGCTACCTTCGTTGTAATATTGAGTAGTAACTGCTACACACAGCAGAACCTAATGGAATTATATGTAGGTACCTACTACCGTAAAAAATTATGAAGTATTATTATTGCCTTTGTAGATAATAAAGGCAAAGAAATAACTGCGAGAGCTGGTTGTTAGGATGAAAACTGCAAAGGTTGCAGTTGGAAAGTAATGTTGAAAAGGAATGCTGAGTTTGTTGTTTTTTCAGGAAGTCTCTTTGGATCTTGTGGTGTCACGAACGTTATCTTTGGATTCCCTGGGCTGGCAGAAGCTGGATGTTACTCAAGTGGTTCAAAAATGGTATGGGAAATTAAGTCGGCATCGAATTCGACATTCTCACCATAATAACAATCATAGAGACAAATTGACGTTGCTGGTGGACTGCTCAGGCTGTGGTTACTCCATTCATCCGATCATCTTTAGTCGGGATAACTCTGTGATTTCTTCTGAAAATAATTCTGATGGGGACGATTTGGAGCAGCAAGGTGATGAACAACAAGACTCTCGGCAATTCGACACTTCCACCGAGGGTCGTGATAGTGGTAATGGGAGGAATGTGAATTCCCCCTTGGAAGAAGGAGTAGTGCATAACCCTGAGTTCAAGAAAGTAGATAATTTGACAGAGATACCGTTCCTAGTGCTTGAGACAGAGTCTGCACCAAATTTTAAGCGTAGTCGTCGGAGAGCCTTGGAGTGCAGTCCACGAGTAAAACATTGCTGCAAGCAGCGATTCTACATCAGTTTTAGAGATTTGGGATGGGATGACTGGATCATTGCTCCCAGAGGCTACTATGCCAATTATTGTCGGGGCCATTGTGGTGGACTTCATCGGACACCCGATACTTTTCTCAATTACCACACTCATGTGATTGAGGAGTATCGACGGACACACGCTGGCCAAGTCAATCTTAGTGGCATCACTCCTTGCTGTGCTCCTACCAAATTTGCACCCATGTCGCTCATTTATTTTGGTCCAGACCTCAATATTATTAAGAGAGACCTGCCTAAAATGATTGTTGAAGAATGTGGCTGTCCATGAAACCCAGTATTTGCAAAGGAAATGAGTTCAGAGATTTAGCCACAAGATGATGATGCGTAAAAGATATTCAAAAAATTGACTTTTACCAGCATCAGCAGCGTGGCCGTAGATTTATTTAAAGTCAGATTACCTGTCGAAATTCATTGTAATTCCAATTTCAGACAGACCACCGATAAATGAACGTAGGCACACACTCACTCTCCCTCTCTCCCTGGGAGTTGCTGCATTCATTTTCATCTCATCTCTTCTGGTCTAGCGAATGCTACTTGAGCAACATAATATTGTAGTAGAATATAAATGTTTTTTCAGAAATGAAACAGTATGTTGATATACCTATAAGAGGTAGGTACGGTGGGTACTTAGGTCTTTAGTGTGTACGAGGAGGTATTTCTTAATGGGCTACTTTCCTTCCACATTAATGTATGGATAGCCACCAAGTCCATGATAAATAATCTCAGACAAGTCATGGATCCAAAAGATTGAAGACAAGACTGCCCACCGACGACTACATAGTCCGGGTCTATACACTCGGACTCTGTCAATTTTGTGATAAATACTGGAAAAATATTGCAAATTGTCTGCTTCTCTTGCGGTTGTGATGAAGAATAATGATGTTGTTGATCAGGAGACCGACGAATGGGTTCACTCACTCAAATTTATCTTGGGAGCATTGTAGCATGCTGTCGTATAAAAATAATATATAATAATATTGTGTAATATGTCTGTGTAGTCTGTGCTCACTTCCTCCCTCCTTTTCTCCTTCCGAGTGGTAGAGGAGTCTCGTGTTGTGCAAGCACTTCAGTCGTCAGTTTGTTCATCTAACATTACATAGCTACATATATAAATACACATAAATTGATTTCATATAGATAAACTCATAAACACACACAGTAAATCTAGCTAAAGTTTTTCTTGTCGTAGCCGTCTTAAGTATGGTGTATACAGTATACAAAACAAAACCATTTAGGAATAGATCTAGCAAGTACGTAAATAGTAGAGTAGGATTAGTACACATTAGTAGAATACTAGATAATAGTATGAAATAAATATAAACACATACCTTTACATACAAAACCGTATGTAATGTATGTGCAGTTTGGCTATTATATTATGGGTATACACACACATGATTAGATAGAAATTAAATTAAATGTAGTAGGGTTCTATATACAAGTTATTATGATTATGGTACAGTAATTGTAGTAGTATACGTATAAATTGCCTTTGTTTACAAATATGACTCAAAATAGAGACGGTACAAGTTTTTTCAACCACCGCAATACTACCAAAATATGTGGCAGCATAAAACATAATAATAATAAAAGTGATACATGTATTATTGGCTATCAATAATACAACTAAATAACTAATCCAATAAAAATCAGTATAGAAATATGAATAGAGCGAGTAACTCGGTATGTGTAGGCTTATCTACGATGAATACACACGTAATAAGCTTACGTAATAATAAGACTAATAAGAATGACTCCTTCTTTCCTATAAGTGAGTCCAGACCATGGTGCATTTCCAATTTTTATTCTCATTGCTCTTAGGGAATTAACACTGCAAATATGTATTTCTAAAACAATCAGATACTTATTATCAATGCCTCAATCACACATAATTTTCATGGACGTAAAAAATAATCTCTGTACTAAGCATAAATTATGCATAGGTAGTAGTCTGAAGTAAATGCTGGCAAGTAAAGTAATACAATATACATAGTAGGTATATAGCTTCAAATAATATTGCACATATTATATACAGTAGACGTAAAACAAAATGATATGATATAATGCATAATACAACAAGCAAATTAGGAAAATTATACTACATATAAATATTTACATAATTGTTCATGGAACCTTTATGCTGCCCACTCACCGCGTACACTGCCTGTGTCAGTAGAATATAAATAGCTTCTTATTTTGCGACTAATTATTATTATGTACCACTACTAATCAATTAAAAGCAAGCCTCGTCTCAAGTAGAACGTGTATTAGCTTAGGATATTTGTAACAACCTCAGTTTTCCCTTGCATACATTACAATACATGCAATATACTTACAGAGTAATAATTGCAGGTAATTGACTGTTATTATTGTTATTATTACAATTACACAAGCATTGGTTGCTCATTCTACATATACCTCCATATATTATTAGTAACCTCTTTATTTTCTCAATACTAGTAACACACATACAAATATTTACATGTAAAAACCCTGCACTAATACGAGTAATACTATATAGACCTAATTATTTTCACTGTAGTAGTTTTCATTTTTGGATTTAGATACTGATAGTAAATATGGTAAGGGTGAGATGGATAATGGTGGTCATTTCATCCTACCCTCTTCTGTCTGAAAGTAAATGCACAGAATATTGGAGAAGTATATAAAGTAGATGTAGTAAAAACGTACAATACACTTGAAGACAATACATTTGCAATTGCAATTTTACTTGACCATTCCAGCAGCATTACCAATACATAATAGTATAGTTGTAAAGTGGAAGGACAGAATGTTGTGAGAGTTACATGAATGTTATAAAAGAACGAAAACAGCCGATGCGGGCTCGGCTGAATGTGTTTTGTCCTTGGCATTTCAGAGGTAAACACTGACTGTAGTAGTAGCAGCGTAATATGTTTGTTGCAGTAAACTAGCATCATTTTTTCTATTTTAATGCACAGAATGCATAAGGAAGCAATGCAGCAGTTAGTGTTATATAATATAGGAGCAGCATGTTTGTCCACACAGGAACAGCTTGACTTGAGAGAGAGAGAGTGTGTAATATAAGAAATAAAACATAGCCATGCACCTGTAGTGTATAGTCTGTATACGTCTTGTAGGGTTTTAGTTATTTATTTGCTACTTGCAAAGATTATATAGTCAGCAGATGTGTAGAAAACGAATTTGTTGATATTATGTACTTATTATATGTGTCCAGGTATCAAGAAGAATACATACTTTTAACACTTAGTGTGTGACATACGATGGATGTAAGATAAAAATAAAGAGTAGCGTATAGAAGCTGATCTGATAATGGTTGACCTGCAGTGTACGTTAAAAATGTTTCATGAAATATACACAAAGATATTTGTAGATGTGACCGTTGTTGTCTTGTAAAGTTGTATTTGTAATGGCATGGTAAAGCAGGAGGAGTGGGATCTTGTCTTGTCTTTTAATACTACAAGTAGTAAAAAAGTATTCGTATGATGATACATGGAGAGTCCCTGTTTTTAGTAATCCATTCCATTTCCACATCCACCACCACCACCGCCATCATCATCATCACATACTCTGTGTGCAATTTTGTATTCATTGTTACGACTTGGAGAGGCAGTAAATGTTAGTGATATTATTATTATTATTAGTGTTATGTTACCTGATAATTGTACGCAGCATGCGATAGACTGTAACTAAAGTAATAAAATAAATTCGCGTCGGAGCTCATTACTGCGCACAAAAGAAAATGAAGGTGATTTCTATTTATATTCTTTCACTTTATACGCCTTTCTTTTGGATTCTCAAACTAATGAAACGAAACGACTCGTGTAACACTCACTAACACATTACATAAGAATTGTAGTACGTAACCGATGTATGTATTGTAAATATTGTACTAACCTTATTACAATCATAAAACTCTTATCATTACATATTATCACATTATACAAAGCCCTCAATCGTATCGGTCGTATTTTAGCATTTTGTGCATTTTAGCTGAGACTACTATGCACTTGAGTGAACTACAGAAGCAATGAGCAATAAATAAAATACAATTACTCTTGCTAATTCAACTGAACCATTTAATTCGTGTAATATTATTCTCCTCCATAAAAACCTAAGCCGTTTATTGCATATTTCAATCATAAACGATGTAAGTGGAAATATCTTCTGTGTATCGAAGTACTAAAAGCACGTATAGTATAAAAATAACACTTTGTGGATTACATACAACTGATTTTACATCTCATGAATGTTACAGCTCATGCAAAAACTACTAATTCCATATAAATCCTGACAGGGCCTGTATAGTAAAAGTTTCACTATGCAATAATATTATGATGATGCATTCCACGATTATTATACAGACAAATGATTGATTGAAGGTAATTACTATTAAATATTGTATACAAGCACTTACTATTTATTTTTTCGCTCTTTAGTAATTATTCGGCAAAATCATGGTCTTTTTGACAGATGGTGGTATAGAATGATAATAACATGACCATAGGAATTGCTTAATCTTTTGGAAAGAGTACGTAAACAAAACAACATAAACAAAACAGAATGCTAAGGATCAACCATCTCATTTTCATACAATCTCTTTCTCTTTACCTTTTCACAATTTATATACATACACCTACCTAATTACTTACAAGGAAGACTACCACAACGCCACAACAGTTGTAGCATGAAGGAATTTAAGAAACAAAATGTAAAGGTGTCTTGAAAGAATATGTTTCATGCACATTCAAGGAAAGGTATTTAATTGAGTAGGTACATTTATAAAATACCTTTTGTGAAGCAATAACATTTTCATTACGGCTAAACCGGATAATGTAGCGCAGATAATAGTAAACATAAACAATAAAAATCCTTCTTGCTTAATCAGTAATCATTGAAAGACCCTTATTGTTTGGGTACTTGACATTAATTGTGAAGGTTCAGGTATATGAAATTAAAATGAAACATTTCTGCATCATGTCAGGGGATAATGGAGAAAATATGTAAGTAATATGAGACTGCTACAAATAGCTTGTATACTTACATGCGTATAATATAGAGTCCATTTTCCTCCCTAATTCATATTCAATAATATATTGGTATTCGATTCGCATTCGCATCCCAAAGCAAAAAAAATTGCTACATTGTACAGTTTTATTACCCTTACAGTTGTTACGAGGCAAGTGGTCAGTTCGAACATTCTTATATTTGTTGTGTATGAATATCTCAGAGTATCCGTGTGATTAAATGTTTCAATGTTACACTCAGCATTGTGAGTTGACTCAGCACTCAGAAATAATAATGGAATCGGCATGTGCATACATGTACGATTACTTATAATACAGGAATATGAAGCACGTAGATATTATTAGCCATTCATGTTAGCACGTCTCGCATTTCACATTTACTTTTCCCTGCAGAAACTTCGTACAAAGTGTGGGACGGAGAGACCAAAAAAAACAGCACTGGAAATTGGAAGTTGATGAGGGGTAATAAATGATTCAGGTAATCCACTCGGCAAGAATTCTTCGATTGGTATTGCGTGACCTATTAGAATTGTTATCAATATTAATTGTTTTCGCTGCCAAGTTAAATGGGAATGTCATGGAAAGTCGCAGAGTGATAAATAAGTATGCACGGGTACGATGTTACTTTTATAACTACAAGCACCAATAAAGGTCCCCAGCACTGCCCGGACAAATGAAAAACGTCACTCACTCTTAAATACGCCAAATGTACATAATATTATCATAAAAATTCCAACACAGGAACGAAAAATATTTTTGCATTGAATATAGAATCAAGGTCAGTAAGAGAATTTTTTAGTGCCCTTCATGTTCCTTTCCCATATTAGTCAATTCTTTTCCCAGTTCTGTTGCACTCGGTTTCTGGACCTGAAGGAGACAGTTTCTTTCTCGGACACTCTCACTACATTATTTTACCGGATTTATTTTCTCAATCTTGTGCACTTGCCGTTTTTCAAGCATAAATTTAAGGTACCTATCTGAAGAGTGGAGAGTTTCATATATTGTAAGATATGAGAGAGAAATAGTACGGGTGAAAGCATTTTCCGTACCATTTTATATACCTTCAAAATTTGGTTAGTGGATTATTTGGGGCCTTTCCATGGATAAGAAAGGTCATATTCTATTCCCCACAGTAGAATACGGAATATACCTTGAGGTAAAAAATCATATCATACACATTATTGCCAACATTCCATACTTCGAATAGAAAATTATGATTCCTTTTGAGTGAAGCATTGTGATTTACACTTTTGACTGAATTTATTACAGGGAAGTCAATTAGCTGTTGATTCTTACCGGGATGAAAACATTAAGGTTCAAAATGGTTACCATACACAAGATCCTAGATATCCTACTCCTCAGTCTGCCGGTAAACAATCAGACTGGAGTAACAGTAACAAAACAGAAGTACCTCCATTGACTTATGCATCAATATTTTTTCAATGTTTACTTGGGCACGCGCCGTACGTGACGGAGATTTTAACATCGAAACAGTCATTAAAAAAGTGGTCACCAGTAATTGCACTTGAAATTATTCTTCGTTCAATTAGCAATGTAATATTGGTGTCAAATCCTCTTTCCGGATTGCTCATTTTCATTGCCATGCTCATATCCACACCGACAACAGCAGCTATCGCATTTGTCTCACTTTGCTCTGGAATTTGTACAGCGCTTTGGATTGTTCGCATTCCTTTAGCAGTTGTTCGAAGCGGTGGAATAACGTTCAATTGCTTTCTCCTGGGGATTGTTATCGGAGAGGTTGCCGACAACAATATTCTATCAGAAAACCCGTGCGAAATAATGATCGTTTCCATCACAAGTGGGGCAATTACGTAAGACTGGTTTTAAGTCTAAAAACAATTAGTTACTTTATATCTGTTAGAACCAAATCTTATGCGTACTTTTGATTTATTTTTGCCAGGATAGTTGTGTGGTGCGGGTTTAACAATATTTTGTCTCAAGTCAGTTTACCGGTTTTAAATGCTCCGGTTAACTTTCTGGCCATCGTTTACATCACTTGCGGTCTAGCAAGTCGTTATGAAACTAATTACCCGGAGGTGTTATTCGAGGGTGTGAATGTTCCACCACATTCTCATGAAATCTTCAGTCATTTGAACGATACAAATTCTTCCATGCCGTATTTTACAAATCCTAATCAAATTCCTGCCAACCAATTGCCAGATGAAAACAACGAATTTATTTGGCGAAAAGCCGCCGGAGGTGTATTTTTTGCCACAAATCAGATCTTCGGGACAAAAACTCCAGTAACAGCAACAATGGTTTATATTGCCATTCTCATATATTCTCCTATTTTGTTTGCCCAAGCCGTCATTGGAGCCACTATCGGGACTTTAATTGGTAAGATGCAAACAAATTTTGTAATTTATAGCAGTACTGTTCCTAATCTTAATTGCACAAAAAAGCAATAATAATGCATTGTTTTGTTGGAGTGAGTCAATGAATACCTCATTTTAGAAACATTGAAAATTTTGAAATTTTTAGGTATGGGGCTAAGTGGTCCACCATTTACAACGATTTATAACGGAGGTTGGGCTTACAACTCTCTTTTAACGTCATCTTCCCTTGGAGGACTATTTTTAATACTCAACTTCCATTCATGGCTGATTGCGTGTGTGGGATCTGTTTTGACTGCTCTTGTTTATTCTGCACTGGAGAAAGTACAGTTAATTAAATGCACAAAGTAGTGCACCAACTAATGCATAAGATATGAATGATTACAAAGGACGATAACCAATGAAACGCATGGTAATATAATGGTGACTTGATAGGAAATTAATTGTTGAAATTGTTTTGTGAATTTAATTAATGATGATACGATCAAAAATCCGAAACTGCAGTACAGATTACAGAATGCAAGTCTAAATTGAGGACGAGAGAGGGGGAGAGAAAGGGAGAGAGAAGAATAGTTACATATCTCGTACAAAAAGGAGTACAAGGGAACAATAGAAAATAATGGAAAAATGTTCTTATCACCCTTGTTACTACAACGAGCTGCTCAACTTGAGTGAAAGTACTATTTGCACTGTTAGATAAGAACAGCCAAGTCCATTTAGACTTTCATCTTGAATGGTGGCTAGACACCTAGACAGAGATTTACTAAACTGCCTGTTCGTTTCAGCTGAATGAGTAAACTGGAGCAAAAGCAGGCAAACAGCGTCTAGAGTGTTATTCTTGATACTGTTAAAGAAAAGAGCATTTATGATTACCATGTGTTTATGTTTATACTCTTTTCCTTTCCATTCGTTCACTTAAGCTCGCTCGCACAAGATTCACAGTTTTGTACAACTATACAATTGCTGTTTTTGTGACACAACAGGGCGGACAACCAATACTGGGATTGCCTTTCATGATGATGACTTGGCTTATTCTGCCTGTCGTTTTCAATCACTCTCATCAACAAAGCGAAAAGGGAGTGGACTGTGGAGAAAACGATTCTGCTCCCGGTTTTTGCCAAGCTATCAGCCAAGTTCCCCTCTGTGAAATCACGACGCCTGAAATTCATCTGCAAAGCAAAGCCAAGTACAACAGACCGTGGAAAAACTCCATTGGCCCTAGCCCTTCCTCCGCATAGAAGAATGAAATAGAGCGAAACTTTTACTTCCTTCCAATTCAGGAAAAGCAAAGAAAGACCTTTTCCCTTTTACATACAATGATCTTGAAATATTTATTTGCTACTTAAACGAATCACGTCACAACATGTAGATCTTTCTCTGTAGGAAAGCAATACAAGAAACAACAACTCTCAGCTCGTATGTGTATAATCATTACAAATGTTTTTGAAATGGTATAATATAAACATCTTGAGTATCAACCAAGCTATGTTAACATAGTTATATGTAAAGTAAGTAGGATGTACGTAAAGTGCAATCAATGTACAACCATTAACTTATTATAACAACATTAAAGCTTTAACTAACACACAGTAAATAGTTCACAACAAATTTTCTCTTTGTAATTATTGTTTCAACATAGACACGCATTCGTTAACCTTTATATCGTGGATGCATCAAATGGCTACTTCAAATATTTCAAGGTAACTACTCTGAACTTATAAGCAGCAGTATTTATTTTTTATTTCGATGTAGTTTACTCATTGTATTAAGAAATAATGGTAACACAACACAATATCTAGTCAATATTCGGTAGGTATCTTATTTAGGGCTATATGTGACACATAAGCAGTTTACCACAACCCCTCTTTGTGCATTTGGAACAGAGCAAATACTTTCAGTATTATTTTTTGTATATTATATTGATTTTACATGTCTTACGTATACCTAGAATAAAATTATTATAATATTTCAATGATTACATTCTTATAATATATCTATAAATCTTTAATATAAGAATAATGACAGCCTCTATCCGTGTAGGTAATAGATATATTCTAAAATGTAACAAATATTTTAACTAAAATTGTAATTAAAACTGGGGCATGCATTGTGCAACGTATCTACTCATCACATCTTAAGTAAATGCATAATATGTAAATACATTGATGTACAATACCTTAGTTGCCCCATAGTTGCAAAAAAATCTTTCATATTCAGTCCTATTTGCAATTTTATATTTTCTGAGCTTTCTTTAGTGCGTATATAGTAAATGATATAACGTATAGCTAACCATAAGTACATTTAACATTCATTCGTGGTATTTAAGGTAAGAGAAAGCCCTTAAGGGCTTTGTTGGTACATGTTCAGCAGTTCAGGGAACCTAAATACATTTTTACTTCTAAAACAGTAAAATAAAGGCCATGATGTATTATTACTAAAAAGAATATTTGTAAATTGCACAGTACTTATTGAGTATCAAGTAAAATAGCATAACAAGAAAACACAACATTATAAATAATCTGTTTCGAAGCTTTAAATAACAATTGTGCGTTTTTGTGATGCGTTTGCTTTAGTCTGGCGGAGCAAATGTGTAGAAGAATGACTGGTCGTGAAAATGATGTAGATTTTTTACGTGTCGAATTACTCGGCCTGTCAGCAGATTCCGACCGTATTTTACAGCTTCGCTGCGATCTCTTGCTAAACCAACCAAGAGAAGCCAGTCAATCAGTTCGTTGCCACAAAATACTTGAGAGTACGACTCCATTCGCCATCTGAAATGATACCATAACATGTTAGTAGTAGAAAGTTAGTTGCTTTACACGCAAATAAAGTACCTTGTACTCATACGATTTTGGAAAATGGTGCCTGGAAGGATATAAAGTGAGTCTATTACAGTATTACTTATGCAAGTTTTGGTCCATCAGGGTAATAGCCTGTCAAAAGAACTGTCCTACATATACCCATGCGTAAACTATTGCTTATTACTTCTTTGCATATTTTGTGGTAGTTTTCTTAGAGAATTGATACTTCAAATCACCGTACATCCAAAAGACAATTCAACTCAAGTGCGAGTTGAATTGTCTCCGCAGTTGAATTTCCGGGATTATTTTTCCTGATTTGCATACGGAGAGTCTTAACACAGTAAAACGTCCTACTGCCATCTCCATCCTATTGCCTACTTTCTTTTATGAGGTCCTTTATTAAATTTTTTGTATTTTGTATTGCAAGTGATAAGCATTTTCAAAATATTAAGGACATGGATATTACGACTGTTACCACGGACACACCCGTTGGACGTGTGACATTCTGTGTTATTATTTGTTATTAATAAAAATGTATGATCATGTTAGAAAAAAAGTATAAGTTATTATGATTGTAAGTAATCAGGAAGTATTGATCAAGTAGAGTCTACGGTCATAAGGACATCAGTAGCTGCTACGTAGATTTCATGATATGTTGTGAATTGTTAATGTTGTCAATAAATAGCATATAAAGTTGAATTGTGAAGGTTTTAACAACGGTTATTACGCACAGTTGCAACGACTATATAGTAACATCAAACAAAGGCTATAAAATAAATTCAAAATTCATGTAAAAATAGCCATACAGTTAGTTGTACATAAAAGGACCTGCTTTTTGCTTTCACTTCGGGTGAAAGTCGATCACCGAAGAAAGCAGTTTATTTTCCTGAGCATGAATATTGCGTTTTTTCTTACAAAGTATATCACATACCAAAAAGTCTCATCAAAATCATACTATGGTCAATCCGCAATACACCTATAATGTTTGTTGTTACATATTTTTCTATCTGTGTATATTTTATGTAAGGGGTCCAAACAGAATTTGAGTAAATACTAAAAGAACTGGAAGAGTTGTATGGAAATTTAAGAGGAAATATCTGTATTGTATGTGAACTTACTTTCTATCCCGAACAATGTCTTGTATACACTTGTCAATATGGTAAGTGAGGAACTGCTCGCAAATTTGTTTCGTCTCAATTGCTAGTTCGTCCCATTTAGGAAGCTGAACTGATCCTTCTCCATATGCCAGTCGTCTCCACCTACGCATAGCCCAAACCAAGAACGTTTTAGTATATTTTATTCGGAGCTTACGTACTCAGTGGATAGATTAGGAATGTATACCGGTGCTTAAACAGTAAAAGGCCCAATTCATATTGTTAATATTTATGAGTGCAGCAAAGGTTATATTTATACAGGAATGTTAGAATGTTATATCGTATCTTAAAGATTCAAGGAAAAATGTTGAAATCATTAATCAAACGTCGAAATATTTGGAATGCGGAGCTGGATAAAAGGGTGAAAAAGTTGAAGGAATGAGGTCAGTGTACTTTAGGAAATGGAGAAAAGTGGTGTTTATTACTTGACAAAATACCAGTTTTCGCTTGAGTTGTAATGAATGCATTGATTTTCCTATTTCATTCAACTTACCACTTATGTAATGGCATAATCATCATTTTTGTATTCAGCCCAAATAGCATGAATGTGAAGAAACCTTGTCCAAAATTCAACGCGGCATCCAAAAATACTAACTCGACATATATACCAGAGACTTCTTCCATTATTAACGTCCAGACGCAGAGAGCGATACCCTAATGTGCGAAATTAAAAATCGGTTAATGAATTAGACATCGCATCGAAACACACTTACAGCATTTTTGGCAAAAGAATTTTACAACTTAATGTAGAAAGCAATAATTCAGAGTTCTTCGAATGTCTACGATAACTTACAACAAACATTGACGAGCAGAGTAAGAGAAGTAGAATAATATGTCTGAGCATCTGAAATTCATCATCCCGATCGCGAACAATACCAATTTCTTCAGGCTCTGTCAACTGATTCATGGATCGATATCGATCAAGAAGAATCGAGCAATGTCTTTTCTGAACTGGGTCGCAAGGATGTTTTGAAGGAGCACATAAATCATCATTGTAGCTAAACAAACTTTCACTATCGTCATCCATCTCTTCATCATTGACTTTTAAATCTTCAATTTCTGTCACGCAAATCGGTGTTCGTGATGGACCGGCAATTTCTCTTTCTACAAACGAATGATGATGTAAACTACCCGTTTGAGGACATCCACCGCAATTTATAGAAGTACATTTGGCCCGATGAGAAAGCCCATTTTGTCCTGGAATAGACTGGATTGATGTTATAGAAGAGCGAGTGTAGGGAACAATTTGAGACTCTTCATCATTGGAGACGCTGCTAGTCGGTACAGAATTGTACTGCGAGTATTGTCGCTCGTATCGTTGCTGCATCACCAAACAACCAATAGTCACTGCAAGAGATAAGAGGTAAATTAGAATCGGGTATCCGGACAGATGATTCATTGTCACAATCCGACACATAACAGGAAAGTAGGTAATAATGTTCTTACCCACGAAACAGATGACCAGAACCATTACGGCCACTAATGCTTGAGTTTCGCCGTATTGGAAATTAGGATCTTGCTTTTCATCCAGCGTTTCGCTTTTTACTGTTAGCATTAATACTGCTATCAAAAGTGCAGGTATCCTATAAAACCATCCGGAAGAAAATTGATGAGTTCCTGTTATGTTGACCATTAGACCTTCCGAATTAGATTATTTGTTTAGAAACTTACCCCCAGCCTATGAGACCCATGTATGGTCTTAGTCTCAGTACAAAACATAAACTTCTGCATCTGAGGAATACCAAACTTGCGGCGAGTATTGCTGTCCACAATCTGGAACTAAGTACTCCAAATGAAAATATACCAAACTGCAGGTACAATTTCCATTTCTCATTTCGATCAACGCCGACCCAGGCCCATAAAATTGCGCCAACGCAACCAATAGCCTAAAACCATCGCATATAAAAGACAGTTTAATTAATTTGCTGTTAAATGATCTACCTATATCTAATCATTAATTGCACGCAAAATCGAATATCATTGTCTCACCTGGGATATGACTAGGCATAATGTTATACAATGCGGAACTTTACGCCACTTCTTGCTCAGAGCGAAGACGATGATGACCCATACCTATATAGGAAATCATTTCATATTACATATGAATTATTAACGTCAAGATCATAGTATTGAAATCGTTATATCAAACGTACCGTTGCAATTAAACCAATTATGCTCATATTCAACAAGAATGTATCCAGGTCATGCACGTAGTCTCGAGGATTTAGTCTTCTTAATGTAATCATCTTTGCAGATACAAACATTAAGGGGGCTGACAAAAACGTGCAAGCCACCATTGCACTTGCAATCTAAAACCATATACATTTTATAGTTTTGTTACTACAATTTACTGTAAATGAAGCAAAATAGATAGCCGAGTTGGCAAATAGAAAGCTTTTACGTTATATTTTTATGTTCAATTTTTACCATTTGAATTGCTACTTCATACTGGTTGGCATAAACAAACACACCTGGCGCAGTTGCTAGAAACAAGAAATGCAAAAGAAATTGTCACGTATAATCTGCTAGAAGGTGAAAAATAAATATTACGAAAGAGTAAAGACAGAAAGACTGCTTACGGAAAGTTCCATACAGAAAACCGTAGTTGCTCAACGAAACGGTGTTATTAGCGTCCACACCAGCTTGCAGCAAGCTTACAAACTCTCTTGTGACAACTGGGAGGACCAATCTAAACATTTAAATCAGATCATGGTGAATTAATTAAACTACATTTATTATGCCGATGTTAATGATGAGAATTTACAATACAAATGAGATTAATTACAGTTTCATGCAGATTAATATTCCAGGTACAACGAATCCAGATCCTTTGAGACTGGCTGCACTACCAACCATAGTTAACCCTAACGAAAACAGGGCTGACGCCGAGAAAGCAGATCCAAGTACCTGTTTCGAAAAAATCAATTTATATATCCAGGTTAATTCTCAAGATATACATATGAAATCTGAAATATGCTTCCGCACATTCCAATTAGGGCTGAATTTACCTTAAGAATTCCTTCCAATGACGCTGGAACGCAATGACTAAAAATAAAGTTTCCACAAATTCCAAGTGCGGTCATAACAATTACAGGATTGAGAAAAACTCCTTTACAGACTCGCTTCATGACCAGACCAAAACTAGAGGTTTCATGGGCAAGTCCTTTGCTACCTCTTGACTGAATCTCCTGATTTTCTATCTTCCTTTGCTTAGATATTTCCATCATAATAAATGCAATAGGATTCAGGAAAATGAGATTCACGGGGGCCACCAGGTACAGATAACTAGCGTATTCTGGATGACTTTTCTGATATAATGCGGCAACTGTTTCATTTCATAAAAATATTGTCAGAATTTATTTGAACTGAACTTCCTGTTATTCCTGTACATATACGTTGTATGAAAAGCAATTAATAAGTAACTTACTGATGGGGTACCCCAACGCGAAATCATTGCTCTGTGTGCAAAATATTGCGAAAAGACCAGCTTTGTCTAATTTAACTGGTCTGCTGACCAGCAATGAGATCAAAATGACCGAAAAGAAAACAACACTTTTGGCGAGCCCAATGGCAAGAAGAAACCACCAATTTACAGAACTAAAGATTCATAAAGATACAAAATCAATCAATCTTCCTTGGTGTTATTTATGATTGAGGAAACAGTTTTATGTATTTGTGATGCACAGCTATATATTTATAACCAATTGTATGTTTCTCACCTTAAATTAAGCTGTGCTAACGATAAAAATATAAGAGCAGGAAGTGAAAATGTCCCAATAAATGTATTCAACCCTTTTGTTTCTGTTGTTGAAATTATGCCAGCTTTGCCTGCTATATATCTGTATGTGTAACATAAAAGAAAAACATTTGTAAATTAGTCATAGTTATAAATTATAATCATGTTAACAATATTATTAGTCTCAATGCATTGGCGTGAGATACCATCTTTGCAAAAAATCGTGATGAGTGATCGAGATATTCTATTTAATAACTACCTAACCTATACACTTATCAACCAAGGAAATCATCTAATCTTCTCTGAGAAAAGTTGAATGTAGCCATATAGTAAATCATAGTGCAAAAAATTAACAGTATATAATATATCTATTAATAGGCGAATCTTCTAATGAATAAACTGAATAGGTTTTTTCAGTGTATTTCTAACTTCCAAGTGGTTTCTGTGAGAAGATCATAAACAGTAAAACATTGTACTTGATACGCAATAAGTAGAAAATGCTACCACTCACACGCATTCTTAAAATACATTATTACAGATGCCCCACGTGTATTTTTAATACATATGTATTTATTTCATCTGTGTCTAGATTCACAAAGGTACTTGCTTATTATTAGTGACTGCCTGTAATAGAAATCTAAGCACCTCCCTATGTATAAGCAGGTACTTTATGTAACATTCTTCTTTGAATTATGGTATCTCCAGGCCTAAATACATTTATTAAGCATGCAAATGTACATATTGTAGTTCATCTCACATAAATATTTATCTTGTTACGCATGGAGTTAAATAAAAAGTTAGATTTGCATTGTCTGACTAAGGATTGAAGTTGAACTATTAGTATCGGCTTAGAAAAAGATTTGTATTGGCTATAAGAATCTTTAGTGTCCTAGTAGCAGTGTGAGCACACCTGTTCTGTGTACACTTACCTGACTTACCATATTAGCATCTATAGAGTCATAAAGATTTTGCATATACCACTCCTACATCATTAATATTATATAATATGTGCCAGGCATATATAAAACCACATTGCATGAAAATGGACTGGAAGCATTCTTATAGAAGAGAGACAGATGCCATTGTGAGAAATTCTCACAAATCAAGGCAAGCTTCCTTCCCGTGAATGTACTCAGGCATATATGCATATAATATAACGCTACTACTACTACTACTACAAGTCCTCTCTATCGAGTTGGTTTGGTTAAGATTAGCAATTGCTTTGGCAAGCTGCGAAATTGGATGTTCATTGGCACAAGCATGAGACACAACGTCTGTGTGTACTGTATTTACTGCTACTTGAAAATCAGCCTGAAGCTTACAAGGATGATATTGAATTTTTTGTTTGAATTGAATATTCGATAATAAGTAAAGCCCTCGGGCGGACTGAACAACAAGCACAAGGACTTGGCGTTGCACTACCAGACTACAACCATAATGTGTGTGGGTATGTACTTTTCCACCATGCATCATGAAGGTACACTGCCAAATCGCACTTTTTTCTTTAGGAAAACGAATTTCCACTTATAAACAGACAGTTCATGGATATTTACAGCACATACAAAACATAGAGAAGAATGTGAACTACAGTAATAAAATAAATTCTGTTTATCAAACATTAAAAAACTGCGTGTGAGACTGTACAGTACTTAATTTCTCAGTTTAAGATAAATCGCCAGTTATCTACATTCCATTACTATAGAATGGTTCCTTCTTCAATTGTCAAGTATAAACTTTTAACAACAATGGAGTTGTTGTATTGAAATAAGAAGATTGAGTTGCGGAGTATGTACCTGTTACAGAAATAATACAAAAATTGTCTCACCCCAAAAATATTACGGCGAAGCATTCAATCACAGCAGGATAAAGATTATCCAATCCCATTTCCATACCGGCTCCTGCGTCTCCTTCTTCTGTGCGCAACATCATGTCAACGATTCCCTCGATATTCACAGAATTAGATTCATTAAACTACACAAAGAGAAACAACAGAACACAAAACTATGTAACACATACTTTAAAAACATGATATAACGATTTGGATTGAAACTTTGCGGAGAAAGTCGCTTAAAGACCCAATACTGGTTTAGCACACATATAGATACATATTACAGTTTTACAGAAACACAAATCTCACAACACACGCACACATACACACACAAACAAATATTACAGTGGAAAATCCTACCCACCTCATTTGCATTATTGTTGAGTACGGCTTCAACACTTCGTTTCACAAGCCTGATACTTTCAGTGCTTTGGAGTTGACACGGTGTGAGATAAATCTCCGTAGCATAATGGAATCTCTGAAATACCACAATAAATCACAATTGTATTCTAATGAATCCAACCGAGCTTATTAAAAATTACTTTAAAACACGCACTTATGCCTATGACATACGAGAATAAAAAAACAGAAAACGAGACGAAATAAAATGCAAAAAAGGCACAGATAAACACACTTTAACGTTCAACTCGCATATGATTAGCATTTTTCACATTCTATTCCAACTGACTGAATTAATTATCACCACAATCACTTTCATAAATACAAAACGCTTCGAATAAACATAACGGAATTTGCATAGGATTTTCTGAAAAGCCTATTACACAGATAGTAAATGACGTAATTTAAGAAACAGTTGTAGTATTTAGTAAACTTTACCTGTGCGTCACACATTGTGGAAAACTGAGATAGCTACACTGAAGGTAACTTCAAACCTAAACTAAGAAATTAGTAAAATCCGTAACTACCCCTTCTCAGTACAATGCATTTGTATAATTTTGAAATTTACAGTTGCATTTTAAATGAGTATTTTATAAAATTTTTGGAATGAATTACAAAAGCAAACCGATCTGCCTCAACTAAGTGTATCTCGGCGAATTGCTGTCTACTGTCTAATCTTTTTCATGGTTGGTAATGAAAAGTAAATGTACATTGAGAGAACTAATGAGTAAATGTACTTGTGTTGGCTATAATGTTAAGGTAAATAAATTTTAAAGACCCTTCGCCCAACAACTACTATACACTTCATCTGCAGAAGGGGAACAGGTGCAAATATCCGAAGCAATGTAACTTTTATATACGTAGCAGTAGGTTACTTGAGTTTTTATATTTGCATATAACTAGCCATACAGTCAATCATACATTAGGTAGTAGCTGTTGTGGTGTTGCAGTCATTGCGAATGCATTGTTTGTAGGGGGATGATATTAATCCAATTCATTTTCCACAGCGGAATACACATAACCAGTAGAAGATTTGCATTCATTTCACATGCGATACATATAAAAGTAGAATGTACGTGTAAGAACACAGATTCATTATATGCACATCGCAATACGACATTACATCAACTTATCTAACACAACAAAAATTAATCTTAAAGCAAAGGAGCCCCATGTTGTGAGAAACATGGGGATGTATAAACTCGAGCAAACTAGTAAGTCAAATTGATTGTCTCATACAGATATATACTTCCTCTCTAAATTCTGATAACCAATAGGTATCTATAATCTCTGCAGATACAAAATACAAATAGTAACATGCATCGAGATACGTAGCTTAATATTACTTTGTCATTTCCAACCTGGGGCTAACATTGTAGCCGAAATACTTACACTTAAGTGTGTGGATGTTCGGAGATTTTCATAGATGATTGTACCAATGATTTTTATTTGTCGCATAAACAAGGTGACATAGGAAGCTGTTATTTTCATAAAGATCTTTTATATTTATGATGAACATCATGAATAAACTTAATTCTTTTAGACCTTAATAGTTGCATCTTTGGTATTTTGAAATAATCAATTAAAAAATCTCAATATGTAAACAAGAAACAAAACAAATACAAATGCAAATAAATTAATTACCTAACTTAATCTTGTATAAAATGAATTTGGTTTGTATTGGTTTTATTATGCAGTTGGGGTTGGGGCTAATAATAAAATAATTAGGGTAATAATGTACAATTTGAATGAAACTTTGAATAGGTAAGACTAGAAATAGGAAAAGACAAAATCATACATACGTAGTATCTTTGTTTCTCATGATGAATAAAAATCATTGACACCATTGTATGTGTACGTCACCAATATCCATATACTTAACATTGCATGTTTGGCATATGAGCTTTGGATTGACATTATACTCTTTGTGAAGCGTAGTCGGAAACCTGCAATTCCTTTGCTGAAGGGAATTACACATAGTACCCCATAATGCTTTGTAACTGTTACAGAAGGATTATGCGCTATTTTATTAGCATTACAATTCCAGTTCTAAAGTACATTTTACATTACATCTCTATTAGTCATTCATTAATAAGTATGCACATACATACATATATGAATATGCATATTTTATTGACCATATAGATCACATTTACTTACTAATGTATGCATTTATTTCTTTACAAGTAACGTGTAGTCAGGTATGAACAAAAGAAGGATATTTATTGTGATCAATATACTGCCTGCATGTTCACAAATCATTCTATTATTGCTGAGTACTGATTGAATTATTTACACCAGAAATCGAATAGAACAATAAATTCACTCATCGCATTTCCCATATCAATTATAGTAATGTTAGTGATAAAGCGATGAAAGAACCATACAAAAGATGTGGAGTACCTAATTAACTTATTTTAACTTTACAGCTTTCAAAAAAATATTTTGTGTGAAATTCCAAGAGTGTGGACTTCACTTTGCGAGTTCAATTACTACGTGAGATGCAATACCACGTATTGCAAATACCACGAAATGCATGTGCATGTAATATTACTTGACTTTTGACTTGACAGTTCTTGTAGAAATGTTGCTGCTGAATCATGCATGTCAATTAAATATAATCTAACTATCTTGAAACTGTTGTGAGTGACTGACTTAACAAGTAGATCTCATTTGTATATGTGAATACGTAATAATCGTCTATTACATGGCTTCAGTCATTTAAATGACTTTTGACTTGTGTGAGTGCCATATAAATGCAGATTCGGATCTACAAAGCCTGACATTTCGTTTTGTAACTTGTACTTTGCAAGAGAAGTTCAAAATGAGCAATTACAATTAGTGATTCGCAAAATTTAAATCGAATTACCCAATTACATATAATTATCATTAGCTTTTGCAACTGCACTATTACAGTACTATGGACAATCATTTTAAAGACTACAATTTTTCACAAGTAGGCAATCTGCGTGTTGTTATACAGACTGACGGGGCAATTGGTCCTACGGAAGAAATGTGCTTATTGTAATTATGTTAAGCAGTTAGAGCAAAGTAATTTATATTATTTTTATACGTTATGTGTGTGACGACCACCCATGTTATTTTGTATACATATTTTCCGTATATTCACTTTGATACAGATACATCGACACATATTGTGCATATCTGAAACAAGTCCACAAATTTCGTTACTCCACACTCAAGTGGACGTATGAAGGTAACGAGAATAGAGTAAAAGGTCAGATTTCGTGACTGTTCTAATAGAATCGGAAGGGGGAACAGCTTTCATAGCTTCTGATGCCTTGTAGAGCAGTCAGTAAATGCGTTAAAATAAATTTACTGAAGCACACGACACGACAACCTAACTATATTAACATTACGAGCATAGAGCCGTAACAATCTGTCTAAATTAATTTTTTTCGTTGGACAAATCAACATAAAAGAAAAAAGCCTAGGTCGTGTTTCAAGAAGTGTTTGATTTTTGAAGAAGGAATTCAATTTATTCCTTTGTTCAACTAAAATTGGACATATATAAATCCAATGTGTGCCATGCCTTTTTACTCCTTCCTGTTTAAAATCATGTCCGTATCATAACTAACGTATAGGTACTTAACTTACATTTATCTACCTACCTGTCATACCATAGTAGTTGATTATTGTCATATTGTACCCACATTAAGCCTATGTAAACAATCTGTATTGCTTCTGGGGGATCATAAAAACAAACATTACGATATTGTGTTAGTTAAAGCCTCGCATCATGAGTCGCATGCAATTGTTATGCAGGAGGCCACAATCTAATTAAAGTCAGCAAAACAAATAGTACTCAAATGAGTAATGTTACGTAGGTGTATTTGCAGATAATGCGTTATATAGCGGCAAATGATGCTGTAAGTATATTACTCATTCTGACTGACATTCATTTTTACAATGTGCATTGATTGATATGCAGATAGAGTAAAGTGCAAAGAATTATAACCTGCTAGTTGCAGGAGAATCTTTCAATTCAATTTAGTGAATACTTGCTAGTTGTAGTAGGAAAGTAGGAATATAATGCTTCCAGCTAAATAACTTGCTCTACAGTCTCGTTTTGTATGTTTTAGAATAGCAGACACAAGTAAAAGTTGAAATGGCACAGATTTGGGTAGTAATGTGATTCCAGGTTAATGGTTATGCACATCTGCCGGTATCTCATTTGTTTCCTGCATGTTTTCTAGGCGATAAAATTTGACTTCCGACAGCGCAATACGAGATTTACTGGTATTTACTCCTGCCTTGCTCTTTACTAGAACACATGCCATTAGCATAAACAGTACACCTAGGGCTCTGATTGTCGAATGTGTTCTGCAATATGTTTTCATATACGGATGTCAATACAACTTGTAGTACAGAACAAATCTCAGTGTTTGCATGTTTCACACATAAATACACCGTGAACATGTGCCTGACAATAATTAGTTTCTCCCTTTTTTGCATATTATTATAATTTCTATGCTCTTTGTAATTGCAGCAATTAAGTTTTTGTATTTTTACGGCTCTGCATTATACTTCATATTATTTCCTTACTACCGGCAAAAGGCTGCAAATGTGCATTATTAAGTATACGAAGTACAATAAGGATAATTATGGAAGCCCAGGCAATGAGACCGTAATACTTAAAATATTCAGTACATTGTTACTTTTGTTACCTACTTGTTCACGAAATTTACTATGAGATCGTGAGCTTACTTTACGATAGACTCACATGGGAATGGCTTTCAAAATGACCCGAATAAAATTGTAGTTTATAAACGTAAAGTATCTTCTGTTTTGTTTGAAACCCGATTTCCATTGTTCTACTGGATTATATAACCATCAGAAAAGGTTGATTTGAAACAATTGAAACTTAAACAATGCTTTAAATGCAAAGGAACAATATTTTTACATTATCAAACTTCCCATTCTTCCGACTTCATTAGGAATTGTTGCTACCAGACTACCAGACCCAATAACTCTTTAATGTGTACGCCTTTTCAAAAATGGTGCATACAACTTATGTCATGATGACTCGTTGTAAATGTATCAAGTTTTAATAAAATCCTACCATTACCTGTAAGTGGGTAGATAAGTATAATACCCACTTACAAATGCAAGTACGCATTGTCAGTTCCGTGCTTAACTACCATTAAATTCGTTCACATGAATTCTTCTATATTTGGAAGAGGGTGGCAGTTTGATTGAAAAGAGGAAGCGAAACACAAATTGTTCAATTCGACAGCTTTGCGGGGTGAAATTGTGGATGTGAACGCAGTCAGAGAGGCATGTAATTAAACTGACTTAATGATGGATAAAACCTAGAAACTTATTCTAGTTTAGACAGTTTGGGAAAAAATCGAGAACCGAAACGCAGTCACGGCGTTATGTATGTAAATTACATGAGTGGAAATGCGTCATCAAAGTGAATTTTAGCTGCATTGCTCCATAAATCGCCAATTATTCAAAGGAAGTATGGCTTAAGAGGTATCATTAGTTAAATAAAAAATTTACAACTTATATAAAGAGACTTGTCGTGGGCAATCTAATAAAAACCTTTACATAACTCTAATATATCTCACATAAAATAGTATGTTAACAAAGACCAACTTACTATTAACATGGCAATTTGAAGCACGAATTGGGATTAACTATGTTAAAAAACGTCAAGTGATCAAAAATAAATGATGAATAATGCTTTATAATTGAGAGATATCATGCATGAGAACTAGACAGTCAAAAAAGCTATAGCTTTTCATTGAACTTGTGAGAATGTTCTATTGCGTTGCGTTGAAACGTACGCCTTTTTGCGTAAGCAAAGTACAGAGTCAAGTCCAATGTACATTATTTTTTCATGTAATGAATTATGAACTTGCTTCTGATGGCAAATGCCACTTATTCTGCAGATTTGATTTGAGACAAAGACAACATCACACACAACAGAAACAACTACTGCACTACAAAATAAGTAATTATCTGTATAGACATAATGGGTTTACATATCACAACATTTAAATATCATGTATCCTTCACTTAGTCGGTCTACCATTTTGTCACAGAAATGAGATACTTGTTTTTATTATGTGCATAGGCATTCCAACTTGAAGTTGCATTACATTACAAATTGTTTATTAGGACTACATTAAAGACACCGACAAGTGATATGATATGATTTCGGAAAATTGATAGTGGTCATCTCAATCTTAGATATTACTGCATTTCATGGTGTAACAAACATGATGGTGTCATCTCCAATTACATAACGAAGTTACAAATCAAGATAAATAATTTGTTAAATTGCGTTCTTAATAATGAATGCTTTTTAGAAGAACACAGTATAATGTTTTGTAACAAAAGGAAAATGTTATGGAACAAAGTTAGCAAATAAAAAAGGACATTTGGTCATGAATTGATGAATCTATCAAACAAAACTGAATAATACCTTCAAGGCAACTTAACAAATGACCATAAGAAATACAAATAACAGGCATTTTTGCATCACGATATCGTATTTACTACGCAGTCATGGATATTTAAATTACCTTTGAATATCAGGACAACCCCTCATCGCTATTAACGATGTTCTTCCAGTTGTTCTTGCCTTTTTTGATTCCCAAGCTTCACTTTATGTGTTTTATATCACCGTGATTTAGATATAGCTGCTTGAGACGTTTTATTTACTAAATTTACTTAAACCATGCACAACAACAAGTTTATCAGTAGAAGAAATCAGTGTACACATGTACTTTTTGTCAGTTACATTTATTTGAATGTTCGTTCAGTTCGAATGACTTTGGTGTGAGTAAGTAGGTATGGTGTGATTAAAAGTTAAATAAATTGTCCTTAACTTGATGTTATCAAACTGATAAGATTTTTATAAACCTCTCGATATAAATCATGATTTGTTACGGTCAAGTCTGTGTACAATTGCTTAGTCGTGTACCTAAATGTTTTGTTAACTTATCAGGGACAATTAAATGCATTAAAACTTTAGCGACTTATTATCTGTGTACATTTTTGTACTCTGGCTTCTGTATTTATTGACACAACTGACTGATACAAATCAGAATCAAAGAAGATTCGATAGAATCGAACAAGCTTACATTTTGTGTGAATACAACAAAATTCAGATAAGGACTGTCATACGATAAGAGCTACCTACTTGTTAAAAACTTGACGACTGGGTTCTTCATCACGATTGAAGATTCTAGTATATAAATTCCGATTCCGTTCTCACTCTCACAAAAGTAATATGGACATGTACATTGCATTACAAAGGACTTTGTACAACTATGCCGCATAGACAGTAGACAGAAATTCTATGAAAGGGAATTATTATGCTGAAGATGCTCAATTCAATTCAGTCAAGTTTGCAAAAGGAATTTGTGGGTTTCTGCTGTTTCGCAATAGCTAAACCATGAAAACGCTTAATGAAGTCTCACTAAGACTGAGATATTGAGATAAGTGTGTACGTGTATTTTTATGAATATAGTGGAAGCTTTTCAAACCTAAACAATACTGTACTGTGGGCGGACACCGCAGTCACCGAAATGTGAATGCTCCACATATCAATCATTATGCCTCTAAATGACAGTCAAAATTAAATTCCACTTCTTTCCGTCTGTACATTCTTCAGATTCCGTTACTCTCCAGATGTCCTAGATATTAAATTCCGAGAGCTGCTAGCACAGGAAGAATATCGTAATTTTCGCCATTGATGTTATAGCATTACCACTATTATTATAACTTTATTAACACGACTTTACGAAGTAATCAGCAATGTCATCTGTGCAAGGCTTCCACACTTCTGCGTATTGCATTTAAATAAAAAATGCCTATTTACTTTTGGATATTAAACAACTAGGTAGGTACATTACGTACTTGACAAGCTACAGCGTATAGATTCTACCACGAATAATATATCCTTAATATTATTCGCACTTGTAAATCTGCAAATTCATTTCCTAGTTCAACTGATACTCATTAATAGTCATTTAAGTCATTTATTAATCCTTTCTGTCCAAAGATTGACAACTAGGTAATAATTAAGCGGATATGTTAAGTATATCGTATAACTTATTTGCTTGCGGTATTTCTCCATCATCCATGCAGTATTAATATGGAAGTAGTACTTGCAACTTACTAGCTTTGAAATGAAATTTCAGCATACATGATAATGATAATGCATACCTATGCTAATACTTAGAAACTATTGAAAAGGGATTTGTCTGTAAGTATGAAAAGGTAACTGCTAATTTATATGTGCACAATGTCAAAGATTTAGCCGCCCAAGCATTATGTTGTCATTGTGTACCTAAGTACAACTTTTAATAGTCGACAATGCTAACTGCAGTGTTCAGCTATCAAGAAATTTACTGCAATCCTCACACAGAAATTAGCTTTGTTGCAAGTTTCACAAGCATCGCAAGACTACATTCACATGGCATGACAATAAATCAGAAGTTATGACTACAAAAGTGGCGATTGATTCACAGTGGAAAATAGTAAAAAGACCTACAAAACAACAACACAAACACAAGACACCTTTCCAATGTAATGCATTTTCTTATCATAATGAATGAACTAATAATGTATATGTAAAGCGTACACTCTGCTGGTCTGTGTGTGTAGCCTCGCATTTTCCATCAAGTAACTGAGTCATGTCTTATTGTAAAGTTTTTATGCGTTGTTGTGTACTTTAACTAAATCATATTTTCCAAACAGACAGAGAATATTTAGTAGTTTAGCCCGTCTTGTATTCAAAGGTCATGTCGTAAGATATAATTTTCTTAAACTTATCATTATATCACTATAAGTTACACCAATAAAATTAAATGTACTACGTACGGTACAGTACATAATTTATATGATGAGTATACCAGATCACATATATACGTACGTGTTCCCAGTTCCCATACATAAAGAATAAATATATATATATCGTATGTATAAAGAAACGTCTATATGTATAGGGAGTAGGTAAGGTAGGTACTTGTATTTTATACATCACATTTAAATCTTCTAACTCTAACTCTATAGTTATGTATACTAACTGTAAAATATTACCATGTACAACTGCTTTACATATAAAGGATATGGTGCAGTAAAAATTAATAATTTTTTTCATTGTGTATAGGTACTGTCTGTCTGTCTACATGTATAATTCCAATTTGCCTGGATATTGGAAGATTTCAATAGGTAGTTTGGTCTATTAGACCAGGGCGAACTCGAGTGAGTAGTGTGCTACTGAATGTGAATCTAGGGAGCTATGATTAGACACATAATGCTTAATGTACTTATTTGAGATTTATAATTTAATAGAAGGGATGTGGGTAGATAAATACTTCTTGACTTAAATACCATCTTGACAATAGTAGCAGTTGAGGATTAGTAAAATAAAGAATGCATGCAGAAACTCATACTCATACTGACTGCGACTTTGACTGACCGACCGTTGTCGTTCAGAATTACCTACTATTTTTCTGAATTGGAAAAGGTTGAATTGAAGTTCAGCAAATCATAATAGTAATAATATCATATCAATCAAGAAAATCCATTCAGTCTAGGCCTAGGACCTACGAATACTGCCAAGTGCTCCTATGCATTGAACATGTTAAATGGAAAAAGAGCAATTAGTAAAGGAGAGAATAAGAATTGTGCCATGGCCAGACTATCAACGGCACTGCAACCATAACATTCAATTCTTTAAGAGTATTTTACACAGATGTATGTATTATGTCTACTTCTACTATGCAAGTATCCTAATTATTTAAAAGAGCTACCTATTCACTGAATATATTCTGAGAAAGTCAACGTATATGACTATATGATTATTACTAAAGTCATGTATGATGATATAGTTGTTTACAGTACAGAGATATCTTACGTCCATGCATGTAGGAGTAATAGAAATGAAATTGGATTGCCGATTGTGTACGTAGTTTATAAATGTGATTGCATCGGCACTGAACATTCACTAACGGCAACAACTAATCTTAATGACTACACAATGAACACACTTATTATATGCATATGGCATGAGAATTTAATGTATAATAAGTAAATGTAAATGAACAAAAGGGTGCGTACACATATTGTAAAAGCATAGGTGAACGTCTAGGCAAATCCACAATATTATTCTGTATACATGTGCATTATTTTGTAATAATATATACAATTCAAGTCCAAGCAAACTACAGTACACACATTACTAACAATGAGGCAGTAACACCAAAAATTTTCATGGTTAAACTAGTTAAACTGAAAGGTTATTGTATTACATTTATAGGTACATATGCATGGTAAAATTTAATTTCTTACCTTTAGCAAACCATTCTGGAATTATTTCCTTCCATGAAGAAAACAGTCGACAGTTGAACTTTAGTTCGTGGGAATTAATACACAAAATATTAATTCTGATAGCACTTTTTCTAATTTTATCTGATGACAGTGAGTGTAATGAAGCTCTATAGGGTCTACAGCGCCATTAACGCAAACAGGTTTTAATTTTATCACTGATTTCGTTTGATACTTCTTCAAAGGCACTTTCAATGTATTTTTTAACTAAAAGTGTGTCTATACATAGATAGTGTGTATAGAAAGTTTAGTTTAAAACTCAAAATGAGGGTTTAATACAAGAATATTAAATTTTAAGTCAAAAAAATCTATAGATGATTGGTTTAGAATAAAAGTGCGTTACTTTCCTCAATTGTGGTCTATATATGTACTTACTCTACTTAAAACTTTTAAGAACTAGAGAATATTAATTTTATGTACAAACTCAATTACAAGATTCTTGTTTGATTTACACATGAATCAAATGCTCTTTATCTTTAAAAGTCCGATAATATCCAGTTTCCAGCCTATCGTACAAAATGGTTTTACTGACGTAAGCAGCGAATATAAAATATAACTTACACTTTACACTTATATTATATACGAATTTATTTTGTCACCAAGAGCATGACTGTTGCTGCAAATCATCACGTACGCAAAGATCACTTTTTTCGACGTATTTAACACAGGCACGTTTAAAAATAGATTTCCCCCATACTGTAATTACAAACAATTTGCAATGGTTAATTCTACAATAAATTACACTAGAATTTATACAAAGAAACAGCACAAATGAATTATTGCTTTCTCCTTTATTTTATATAAATTAATTACCTCGTATTTAGCACCATTATGAACTGCAACCAAGGCCAGATGAAACCAATAAATCAGTTTGACCTTCCTGCAGTCAAAACCTGCTGGTAGATTGCAATTTCGAAATGCTAAAACATTGCACAAATGATTAAGAATTGCAGCAAAATCAGGTGTTTAAAAAGTAGGTGCTTAAACTATGTACGTACACAAACATGTGTGCTCCTTTTTTATAATCTTCTATATAGCTATACAAACATTCGCATTATACCGCAAAACTGACTATACACAGTCTCGAGTTTAGTGCACATGTAATGCAACACATACAATTCATACATATATTATGACTTTATGACAATAATGACAGCAATAAGGCAATATATTACTAATTACATACCTATATATCTACTCTTATACTTGCATTGTGTATGTATATATGTATTTTATAAATTATAACCATACATAACAAATAAGACTCATTGAGTGTAGTAAATTGCATAAAAGTATACTTTACTACCGTCAGGTGAACAGACATCGTCACTTAACTAAAGAATGTCTAAAATGTTTAATCTATAAGCTAAACCATATCGTCCTTATCAAATCATTACATATGGATTATGGATGAAATGCACTCTGTTAAGCCCGATATAATAAATGCATGATTTTATTACGCACTGGTGAAACAAATACAAACAAATCATAGAGTAGTTAGGAAAAGTATGCAAAATTATGCCCGCAATGTATAGGGTTATGCAACAATTGACAACTCATTAGCGTTATTAAATTTGAGCTCAACAAACGGTAAGAAAAAATTGGGAAGCGATTTAGAAAAAAAGTGAATATTTCTAATTACTTAATATTTACTTATCATTCAGTAAGAATCACGAAAACTGAGGGGAAAAACCTTACAATTAGTTAAATATGAAAAATGCATTAAATAATTATTCCTTCGGATACATGTGTATACAAACTCTACAGAGTACACAGTAAAGGACTATACTCCGGTTATGTTATTTGAGATAGTGACGTTGTTGCGCTATTGACTGCCTCTTTGCTTTGTAAAAGCAGGTGAGGAATCGCGGATTGTTCGACGTGGCAAGTAATGGAATTGTATGTAAATTGACAAGAGTTCTTGTGGTCAATTTACGTCAAATAATAAGGAACAGGAACTTACCCAAACGATTGTCAAGTGTCAGATCAAAAGTATTGTAGCAGTCTTGTCGTATATTTCCGGAGATTTATTCCAGGGACGAAGTATTAAGGTATTTATTTTTTAATTTCTAAATGTATAACTTTTTACTTTTATCTGGCCTTCCAAACAAAATATTAAATCTGTTACATATTTCATATTACATGAACACAATTAAATCAAATAAGCTTTGGAACTCGTTGAACTGGTTTCAATTATACTAGATTAAATTAAGAAATATGCACTTTCTTCACTATTTAATTTTTGTAAGAACTTTACTTGCAAAAAATTCACTTTAAAATATTATTTTGTATTGTATGTGTGTGTCTTGTTATACAGCTGTAGCTGCAGCTGGCGTTTGTACTGTAAGCAGTCAAACAACCGAATTAAGTTTACCAGCGTAAGTAAGAAATGTTGTTAGGCCGTTTATCAGTTCTAAGTTAACTTCGAAAGTCAAGGTGAAAGCTAAACACACACATCATATATTTATTTCCTTTCTCAGGTGAATCGTGGTTTCTCGGTTTCTCATCGGCGACAACATGGGCATTATGGACTGGTATGAAGGACTTCATATGGTAAAGTTTATTTAGTATTCTTTCTCATTATACAGAAGCTTATTTTATTTGCAATGCATATTTTGTACCTGTTAGAGTGGTTATATACATCCATTTCATTAATAATTTATTAATCAATTTTATAATGGAAATTGTATGTATTAATTGCTTTGATCGTTTCTTTCTGAAGGATTATGATGGACAAGCAAGAGCTGAAAAACTATCCAGAATCATCATTCTTCTGTTTGGAGTAAGTGATATGAAGTCTTAATCAATTATTTTTAATACTGTTGTATTTTTTTGAAAGGTCATATTTATATAAAAATGTTTGTCTTTATGTAACATAGGCCGTTGGATTTATCTGGGGATACATAATTCAGCAATTTTCTGAAACCGTCCGTATTTTGGGTGCCGGTTTTGTATTAGCCGCAGTTGTAAGTTACTTTACCAGTTTTTTCACTATTATTTAGGGCTTGCATGATGGGGTATACTTTATGTAACACATTAGTCAACTTTGGTATTTTACAATTTTTGTTACAGCTTACCATTCCTCCTTGGCCAATATATAAGAGAAAAGCACTCCAGTGGCAGAAGCCACGTCCTGCAAGAAATGGAGAAGGCGAGACACCCGAGAGTAAAGAAAAGAAGAAGAAGAAATGAATTTTACACGTCTGATTTGATGGAATGGATCGGTTTTGGTATATCTGGCTGGCATGTAAAGGATCGTTTGATAACTTCAACTATGTACGATTATTAGATACGTTTTTATTTTTCCTTGTTTCCCATAATGATACAATACAAAATTGTTACGTGCGAAAAGGAATATGGAATATAATGTTATTAAAATGAGTAAACATTCATAATATTTAATTAGTTCCCAAACATTGTAGCTCATTAGATCAACATTATATAATTAAGTACGCTTTGAATATCGAATCTCGGAGCAAGTGTTCATTACACACACTTTATAAGTATTATGCTTCATCGTAGAAAGAATGACTAGGCTACATAAGTACAATTTTAGTCAGGGAAACATCTAACAATAAGTACTTTGATTACAATAGTCTTCGAATAACGTTAGGTAGGTTAGGTAATAATAATCAACAAAACTTTGAATCTAGTAGTATGATCATACACCATACTCAATTTAAGTTGCATGGCACATGAATATAAATAGCAATAGAGAGCCCGAAGCTTAAAATTATAATAATATTGCACTGAGTCTTCAGACTTCAGGGGTACATTGGTTACATGTTTGAAAAATGACACCTTGCATGAATTCCTGAAGCAAAATAGAAGTGTGTAGGCGTTTCAAATCATTTTCTTACATAACAATTGAACAAATTACAAAACCATAACATTCACTTGTTCATAATTTCATTTAAAGTTGAGTAAACAAATTATTATCAGAACATAACGAGTTTAACAACATAAATATTGTCTAAGAAGCTAGCTATAGACACATTGTATCATGTCGCGGTAAACCAAACAATCAATTCAATACTATGCAATTATAAATACATAAAACAGTAAACAAACTATAAAAACTTCATACTTTCCTGTAAATCTAAACGTATAGTCTACTAAACCCAACGCGTGATGACTTTTTAACTGTTTAGTCAGAAGGTACTCTAACTAATGCCGAATATTGTGTGTGTGTGCATGTCATTAGTTTAGCCATAGTTAATAAAGGACAACAATTGTGATGTAATAATTCTACAAAAAACTCATGGCAGAGTTTGAATCTATGTTTTTTAACATTTAGGGTACACTCATAGGAATAATAATACTACATATGGTAACTTTCTCTGTATCCATAAATAACCTTAGCTTTAGCTTTTAAGCGTTGCGATATGTGGTACTTTCTAAACATGTATTTGTATGTACTATCAATAATGTTATGCACTTTGTTTGATATATCGTACTCGTTTAACCAATTACTTATTTGTATTTAAACAGCTTTAAAGCGTTATTTCCTAAGTCCGCAACCAGAACCGACCCCGAACCGATTATTGCGATATCGCTGGGTCGCTTAAGTTTAGAATTGAAAGAATCGATTGTTGAAATTAACTTGTTGTCTTTAAAGACCTGTACAAAACTTCGCATCTTCTCTGTTCTAGTAGCAACAATTATGCCGTCTCTATCGATCTCCACACCCCCGAATCTTCCTTTGCCAGGGACCTTGATTTCACGATCGAACTGCTGTTGACTGTTTTCAATGTTATTGATGATGAAAAGAGATACATCGGCCACAATCACTGTTTTGTTGTTGTTGTCAATTGCTACTCCTCCAAGAAGACCAAAACTATCGCGGGTAATAGAGTTTTTCGGCTTTCCTTCAGAATCAAATATAAAAATTGTGCGGGCACCGTTATCAGCTACAAAGATATTTCCCTTTCCATCCACACAAATTCCTATGGGCTCCACAAAACCGACATGAGTAAAATGGGCTATAGTTGTTCCGTCATTTGGAGACATTCGAGTAACTTGCTTTGACCTCCAATTGACAACCAGTACACTGTCAGTGTGAGCACAGTAAGTTACTCCAGTGCAGCTCCGAGCCTAAACACACAATACAATAATTTCAAAAATTAAATAATTCAAAGTTGTTAAAAGGATGGAAATTATAGATAGGAAGATTGTAGAAAGGTATACCTTTAAAGCCTCATTTTCTATCACTCGTTTCAAATTGATTGACTGATCCAGAACAACTATCCGAGCATTTCCTGTGTCCAGCACATAAACTTCTCCGTTTTTATTTCGTGCGACTGAAACTGGCTGACATAGTTCTCCTCTTCCCCACACTTTAATAGGATTATTGTGCTGCGACACTTGTACGATAAAATTTTCATCTTTAATGGGTCTTCCAAAAATGGTTACATTTATTTCATAATTTCCGGATTCCATAGGCCTAAATTTAATTGTAAACGTGCCGTCTTCATTATCTTCAATGAAAACGCTACCATCTCCCAAGGAGGAGCCATTTGGATCTTTTATGACTACTTTGACAGGGTCTCCTCCTTCTTTCCTAGGCTGGTTGTGATAATCACGTGTTTCCAGGATTGCTTGGATTTCTAGCCCAGCACATAATAGAGAACTTGGATCTGTTTTTAATGTACACAGATGGGGAAAAGTTGTCGATGTTTGAATATTTGTTAAGACTGCTGTCTCCAGTGAAATGAGGTCACTCTGAGTCTTGCACAGAAGATAAGCGTTTTCTCTTGGATGGCGTAATGATACAAATGAATCTAACTGGGAAGAAAGTTCTGAGATCCGTTTAGTTATGTGCCGTACCTATACGCAAAGTAAAAGACAACATTAGCAAATGCAATTAACCCAACGATTCAATTTTCAACATTTCATTACGTTAACACCGTGAACGGCACTATTAGTATTTACTTCCACTTGGTACTCGAGGCCCTCGCAAGTATCTCGAACTTTAGTCTTTTCCTTATCAATTAATTCCAATTGTTCTTGAAGCTTATCTCGCTTTACAGATGCAATCTCTTTAATTTTAGATATATAATTCTGTCTTCGCTTTTCTAATAAGACAGAAGCTTCTTCAAATGCTTGTATCGCAACATCACACGCAGCATCGGCCGCCGTATCCAAACGTTGTATTTCGTCTGAAACACATTCTCCAGCTTCGTCCAACTGTAAAAATAAATAAAAAATTTATAGACCTGGAGAGACACATCAATAAACGATAAAACTAATGTCAGTTTTTTACCTTTGCAAGACACTCATTTGCTTTGTACAGCAAAATCTCAGACATTCGTTTGATGGCAATCGAAAACGGGATCACAGTGTGGTCTCCTGTTTGTGACGATGTATGTGGGGATGATACACATACTGCACAAAACACAGAATCGCAAGTCTCACAAAAAAGTAGTTCCTACAAAGTTACAATAATAATTATGCTTTAAAGCTTGCATGAGACAAGAGAATTCTTGTTACAGAAAAACAATTAAATCAGATGATTAATTTTATTTACCTGGTTTGAATGGGTTGAACATTTAGGTATAACTTCTCTGCGCTGAGAAGCCATAAGATCTAGCAATTGGTTGACCAAAAATGAGGGCGGAAGTGCAGCAACCCCTCCTCTGGGGACAGTTATTAATTCCCTACAAATAGGACATCTAAACGTTTGTGTATTTTGAGGTGTCGAAACAGATGATGTTGACGACGATGTGGATGCTGCTGTCGTTGCTGTGGTCAAAGAGGATGGTGCAGCCGCAGCAGCAATTCGTCCCAAACATTGAAGGCACACAGTATGTGAGCACACCAAAAGTTTTGGAGTGTGTTCTCCACCATCATAAGTACAGAGGCAGGTTCCACACGTCAGAAAGCTTTCATTGAAATCTTCGTAATTAATGGACACTGTTTCCACGAGCGTAGATGTCATTCTGACAACCTGCTCTCCCATCCGCGTCCTGCAAAAAAGAAATCAAATCAATATTAACTTTTTATTGTTATATCGAAATCAATATCAGTGTTGTATGAAGTATGAAATACACGTACATTTTTTGCAAGACAAAAGATTAAGAATTAATATACAACCACGGACGAGGCAGAAACTCAGAAAGAGTTGAAGTAAAACTGTGAAACTTGATACAAAATACCACAGAAGAGCATGTTAAATGTTAATGTATATAAACTGCAACTCTTGCATAACATAACAATGATAACATGCTTTTCTGTGACAGAATACTAACAAAGTAATTTTAAAACCTGTTGACAGAGACCGAATTGATCGAAAATCGAAAGAGGAAATAACCAGAAATGCGTCTGAAACTGCCAGAGAGATTAGATGTGCAAATCGAGGGCGCAAGAGATAAAACATACACACTGCAATTAATATTGTTGTATTCTGCTACTAACAGAATTGTGTGTGGTGGAAGTGTACCATACAGTGTAAAAAATGCATGTCATAAAATCAGTGTTACCACGATGTGTGTAAATGTGTGCACATGCAATACTTACTAGATTAACAATAATTAATCCAATACATATTATAACAGCACGTTTCAGCAATATCTGAGTGATTTTCATCTGCAGTATAAGGAGACAAAATTATTGTACAATGAATTCGTAATTCTTGACAGGTGCATAAAAATGTCTAAAGCACATAATACACATAACATGGAAAACACGATACAACTATCACCTATTATCTGTATAACGATTTATTTGCAGCTTTATAGGCCTAACCTATTAAAATTTTGATGCTATACTTTTTACATAATGAAATAAGTATGAGAAAATGAGATTTTTACTAACTAAAGATGAAAGAAGGTGGACAAGACGGTTTTGGTTAGGTATAGGTGTTAGTAAGTAGAATAAAAAGATTGAAATAAAGCAAAATGAAAAACAAAAAATTACTCACTGAAACGCAACTTGAATCTTATCATCATCCATTCGTCTGGGCTCAAATTTTCCGATGTGAAGCTACTTCTTTCACACATTTAACTCAAAGAGATGCTGATGCACTACTTAACTAAGGAACACAAAATACGCCTTCATGGGTAACATAAAACATGATAAAACAGAACATGAACAGAGACAGAAACGGCAACGAAAATAGAACAGATACCACAACCAACTGAACCGACAATATCGTCAACATTATTATCCGTACAGTCCATGTAGTAGTAACGCATTACACAGTACACATGGTAAAACTACAGCACAAACTACTAATGTAGCACTTAGGAAATTTTATGTTCGTATAGCTAACTACATTATAACTAACACTAACACCCAATAATGTTTAATGCTTCAATCTCTGTAAAAAGTAAACGAAGGTAATAATGTGGTCTTTAAGTGAGCTTGGTCTTTGGCGTGTTTAATTTGTCTCAAACTGTCAATATTTTACTCCAACGCAACTCTTTGCTGCCACGCTTTTACGGAGAAAAGTTAATAAACTTTCCCCAGTTCCGCATTATATGTTTTTGCATGTCTTTTAGGGATTTATACTACGTAAATGAAAAATACCCTTTAGGGGAGATAGACTAATATTTACTTGCGTCATATGAATACTCCGCGGTTTTAGTACTTTTACTAACTAAGTGAGAGTATTTTAATTTTGTTTAGGTAGGTTCTTCAACCAATGAAATAGTAATCTGTAATATGATCTCCAAAATTATGTACGCTTTTTACAGTGGGAACGTGAGAATGTTTCTTTTGGTAGTAGTTTGCATAAACTTGGGTTCTTGTTTCATTTATTATGTAACTGATACGGAGATGGAGATTGTATACACCTAACTTGGAACTTGTACTTAATGCTGTATAAAATGCCAATGGCAGATCAGCATTATATTATGGTTTTAGTGTTAAATGATAAAAATATTATTATGTGCATCCGCTATGTGTGTATGGAATCTGGGAAGTCTGAGAACGAACTGTTTAGATCTTGTCTACGACAAACCTTTCGATTAACTGAACAAAGGAAGGCTTAGCTATACATAAACATATTAAATTGCGTTGTGTATAATTTACAACGTATATTGGTATCTCCATGCTAAACCTGACTACGCATCACATTACACTTTTACTACATCCTTAGCTTTTGTTCATCTCTGCTAACGATACTAAACAATAAGAATACTGTTTTGTTATGCTTTATGCCCCTTCTACTATATGCTATAACTGCATTCATGGTTAACATAATAATACTGATAAAATAAATACGTAACGCGCATTTTTACTTGTACTCAAGCTACAATAATCATGCATTCACATTACTTTGCATTATAAAGTGATAGTGCCAATTAAGAGTAAAAATTATACAAAAATCTTAATATAAAAAGCGCGAGTGTTCTTTGTTCTCATCGCTTAACCAATAAACTGATGCAAACACATTTTAACCCTACAGATAATTGACTTGACATCTCACGTCATTTTTGTGCTGGGGTTGTCACAAGATGATTACCACAAAAATTGCACTATTAGTACAATTTGTGTATAATGATATCGCATAAATATTTATGCGATATCATGAAACCAAAAGGGCCTGAGAAAAATACTTATGAGAGTCTTTTTATACACATTACACAGTAAAGATGATGTAAGATCTAAGGGGGAATGATATTTATTGACGAAGAATAAAACAGTCACTCTCGTGAGTGACGTGTGTCATATGCATAAATATGTTAACCAAAAGTATTCAACGTAAATAAAAGGTTGTCACAAACATTTGATTATGATCTGATAAAATGATAACACCTCATTCGACATCACATTTTTATCTAATTCTGACTTTATACACCTTATTAACATAAGTACCATCAGTACCTTTGTATAAATATTCGTAAATTGCCCGTCATCTTAACAAACAAGTTCACCACTTACGATTCCCAGAATACGCACCTACAAATGTGGTTGGCTGAAATTCCTTTACAGATCCAATTTCAACTAAAGAAATAGCTAATTAACCACGATTGTTTATTAGAACTCAACTTTTAGCAATTGAAATATACAACATTAATACTAAGAATTGTTTTAACAATTCATTTACATACGTATATGTTGTATATATCGAGGTGATTAATTGTAAGTACACTTAAAGAAAACTGATAACTGGCTTAAATTTTTAAATTGAGAATACTGTACCTATAACACTTAATGAGAATATGAATATGCTATACAATTCATGTTGAACTAAAGTTTAAACTTAAGTACTACAGTCGACAGTCTACATACCGTTAAAACGGCGATGTTGAATTGTAAGTAACTAAATTTTATAATAATCACATAGAACCACAAGACTCCTTTCTATCGTGTAAAAAGTTGTCTTGCAGTTATCAGAAGCCACAAAGCCCAACTTACAACACTCTATAACTTCACTCGTTACACAAAGACATTTAACATCTAACAGCAATAAAATAATTTTGTATTTGTATTTGCTTACGGTTCAGTTGGTTAAAGTATATTATCCATATAGAAAAATGTACAAAATAAATGCACTTACTCTGTCGATTATAACTCTCTGACATTATTACGTGGTTGAATCAGGGATTTATTTAAGACTAGATAACAAAACAGACGAAGCTACACACTTGAAATATAAGTAATCTCTCCACTAAAAGTATTCAGTTCAGTCCAGCTGCTTATGGAAGATTTTATTTACCTCATAAGCAGCTGATCTGATGTAAACTGGCTGAGAGACCTATACAGAGACACACTCTAAAGTGACTACTACAGATATGAACAAGAGAACAAGACAGTAGTGTAGTATGTAAAACCCTATAGATATACATAGAAGAAACTGGTATATAGATTCACTTTCAAACCAGCATGGTTACATATCGTTATCTTTGCGTACATTAGCAAAAACAAGTCCTTTCTACCTTCATTGCTGGTGGTAACTTAACTGCGACGTAAAGAGTAAATACAAATGTTCGAATATGCCTTGGACTGTCAATTTCATGTGTATGTCTCTACAGATATGTACTGTATAAGGGTGTATAAGCTTAATTCACTTAGGTTTGATTGTTGTTAAGTTGTAAGTGTAAAAATGTTACAAAGTACAAATCTTATAATGCTGTAGTAGTCGTAGTCTGGTAGTTTATACACGGAACTTCGTAAACACTATGTAATAATATTTTGTACAGAATTACACACTAAACTCTTGAGAACAATGCATCTCACACAAATAAACGAACATTGTATTATACAAAACAACACAGTCAAACACGCTGCATTCAATAAACAGGAAAATAACAATATACACATAAAACTGGGCTCTTCACCAACACAAACATGCAACGATAACAAGCTTTACTGTATTTACTATGTTTGGCAAATGAAGTTAATACTAGTACACTTCTCTCTCTCTCTCTCATCGTCATCAGTGAGAAAAATTGACTTCTCTCAGAGTTGCATTGCTGTTTGATACACATTCAGTAGTTTTCTACATTCTACTAAATGTCTAGTCCAACTAACTGTGATACGCTTACTTAACTGGTCTCACTCAAACAGAACTTTATGTCTACTCTGCACCACGATGAGAACTGATGTCATAATTTAAGTGATATTATGATTGATGATATCATGTTTTGTATAAAGCTGTACATATCTTTTATTACTCAACAAATGTTGAACAATCTAGATTGAAAAGGGATTGAGTATGAACATACAATCCTGTAATACGAATTCATTTTTGTAAACGATAACATTAAAAAGTGTCGGGTTAAAATAATATGTATTGAATTTTCAATGCATTTTTCAATCTTGTGTTACTATTTTGTTATGTTAAAGTTAAGTCTGAAGTGTATTTTATGTCAGCATAGAAAGCGCACATGTTTGTAAACAAATGAATCCAGAGGCTGACTCTCGGGATTGATATGCACATAATAAATCAGTAAAATTAAATTATACTATGCATTAGAGCTTCCTTGGGCAATGTTACGAGTTTATCGCTCACAATCATCAAACTGTAATAATAATAATTTATACACAGACACAACCCTCCATGTACTTAAACAGAAAGATTGAAGAACAAACATTATTGCAGTACACACTTCACATATAGTGAGTGAAAAAAGATAAGTGTTTGTATAAAGCAAGGTTTATGGTTTATGGATAAAATTACTACTATCTTGCAGTTATTAGATTCGAAAATTAATGATATCGCAGAGTCAACGTATCGTTATAAAAATGTTTTGGTCATAGTCATGATTTGATTTCAGTGGTAATGGCTTAAAGGTCAAAAGAGTGTAAAAATAGTAAAACACTTATCTGTACACAGAAATAGAAAAAATGGTAAATAATAATTCAGAGAGAATAGTAAAGTCTTTACTTACACTACTAGCGATTCATTCCGTCCAGCTGAAGTTTCAAGAGGTTCTCCAAGTCTTGATGTTTATTGGCATACTGAGAAAATGTGAGCGTAGAAGTAATTGATGTTCCTTAAACAAAGAACACTGTTAAGTAAACGGTGGACGAAAATTCAAATGCATTTACGGAATACCTCCCCTAAATAGTTTAAGGAAACCTTGATGTTCTCACAGTGCAAATCGATTAAAGTTATTTTGCAACTTCAGCTCGTCAATAATACAGTGGTAGGAAATTGATTGAAGAATCGATTGCTGGAAGTATTGCCCTTCTATAAACTACTTTTGTGGTTGTTAACATACATGATTCTCCGTAGCATGCACTTTGGACAAATTGTACAAGAACTGTATAGTAGTGTGTTGTTAGCTTAATAATCTATTAATGATGCTTTGTTTGTCAACCTTAATGCTCTATAGAGGACATTTCAAAGTAACCACTAATTGACTAAGCAATAACGAAAGTTAATAAATACCTATATGGAAATTTTCTCTCGTGATAAACGCACCACATGAACGGTATTTTCTGCTGTTCCACTGTCAAAGTGCTATTTCCAATGTGAGCAATAAATTAAAATTGTGAGTTAATAGATGATTCTGTGCTGAGAAGTTCCTAGATTCTTTGTGGGGTTATATGTGGGAGGGCAAGTCACAAAGAAATGCAAAGCACACAGCAGGTGCTCGTGTGGTATACTTTTTTGTTTGTTTTCGTTGTCGTTGCTTTCACAGCTCGACTTCGACTCGGTTCCTATGTATTCAGTGTACTTTCCTCTGACTAGGTCCTAGTACTTCTATATAAATCCACAACTTTGCTTTACAACCCGAGTAGTACACATAATGTAGGTATATAGTAGAAATGGTTCATTCTCCACCAAATATTATACCCTTTATGTACATCGACCCGACGTTATTGTGGTATGTATGTGTTTTAGGGTTGGAAGAACAAAATTTTCCTTATAGGCGGAGTAAGTTATTATTTACAAGAAACCAGAAAGACCTTTCAGTACAGAAACTCACACAGTTCTTTTTTACTAACATTCTAGATTCTACATACATACTTGTTCATTACTGGGACTTTGGGACTGTTTCCTGCACGGTACACTATACAGCTTTCAAGAAAACTCTCTGTGCACCGCAAAATGCAGCAGTAAGTTGGGAACGAAAGAGTTTTACTGCACCAAACTAACCAAAGTTTGTGAGTTTTTGGTAAAGCCACATACACAGCATTAGGATTCTAAAGAGCTATGCAATCTACAATAAGTACTAAGCTATACACAAAAACACAAATCAGTAGATTTCGTGCTTATTGTACATACAAATATGTAAACGCATTTGCATTATGAATTGTACATTACACTCGCCGAATACTCATCATCGTCATGTAGAAGTGGCTTTAGCTTTTCCATCGTTAGGAACACGTTACGTTATACGTCTAATCGTACATTGCACTTTCCTGCTTTCCTGTCAAGATGTTCCAATGCATGTGTTTCTGCTACAGGCATTTTTACCCAAAGCGAAGAAGCATAATATTATGCAGCAGCAGCGCTGTATGTAACATTACGTCAATTATTACATACACGGACGAGTATGAGTCTTTGTATACGATTCAGTCGCACTTGGCATGAATAATATGATAGTACACAGATAATATGTGAAATGAATGTAGCTAAAGCTACATATTTCCAGCTAAAACTGCAAAGCTGCCGGAGGCTAAAACATTTGTGTGCTTATTATACCGTCAGGTCAACAGTTTCCCTATTTAATAAGTACAATACTATATAGTAGATACTACCTAACATATATCTATCTACCTATAACAATTGCCTTGCTATATTTGTAGAAAATGTAGCATCTGTATTATAAAATGTATACACATGCTATCACTTAACTTTGTATTATAAAAGCATTTCCCTAGGATTTGACATTTATGCATACTACTACAAAAAATATTATGAAAAACTCCATTTCCTACCAGCAATATAAAGGTACATGTATACCCTAACCCTTTCATATGGTAAACCTGATCTGTTTACAAATGGTATTAGTATAGTTGTAGTATAATGTGCATGGACTTTGTATGTGATAAGGAATTGATTGGAAGTATGCTATACATAAATGAGATTGATTTGAAACTGTGAGTAAACAGATGAGAATTAAGAAGGGTAAGAATAACATGTTTTATCTAGTTATTTCTGGTATAAGAATTTCAAGTTTCAAGCTTAGAACTCACAGAAGCATTAAATAACGTACCTTACAAGTCATTAACTATTGCAGTAATTAGCAGTAACAATATTTATACTACATTGAAACTAAATGCGTGCCAACACTTTATAACTAAGCTTTATAATTTTTTAATGTTTAGGTCTTCTATATACTTAAATATATCTTCTATTGTGTATTAGTATAGTATATTAGTACAGTACAGACATTATAATAAATAATAATTGTTACGCTTCCTATGTATGCCCCTGTAAAAATAGTTTTTGTCAACTGTTCCAATTTGGAACTTCCAAACATGTATTTATTGTTAGTACTTACTTACGATTAGTACATATTGTACTTAAAGGTACCTACTTATATAAGGTACTACATTACAATACATTTTGCTTTTGCATGGCATTGTTTGCCATGTAACAAACCTTTTTGCGTTTCCACATCCATCCCAGACATATTCGAGGGCATTGCAAGAAAATAATTCTGGTCCAGCATTTTGAGCTCCTTTACATACCGCGCCAACATTAACTTCAGTTTTTGCAAAAAGATTTAGTGCTTCCAATCATCCATGAATGAATGAATTTATTATCCTAAGAATAAAAAAGTACAAAGTACAAAGTAGACAGTTTGATAGCTAAAATTTACCAATTTTGAATAGATTTTGGGGTTTGTTCGTTATTCTTGTATGGAAGTTTTAGAATTTTGATGTGGTCGTTACTGTGTGATTAGTGGTTGCAATATTTGGGTAGTAAAGTGTGAACAATAAAAGTTACACCAATATACACGAACAAGTTTTAAAGGTAGGTAATTATTTTGAAACACTTTGTTATTTTTTATTTATAAGGATAAACTAAGTAGTAAGTTGCAGATTCATAATATAATTTGTTTGTTTATCATTTCTATTCAACAGTTGCGTGGGTTCACTTGGTTCGGTCGATTTCACTTTACTCTGCCCGACTGTGGAGTAGACCTGACTGGATTTGCTATCGGGCCGGGCATTGGGAGGATTGGACTGATTGGAGTACTCAGGGTTAAATCCTGTTGAATGTGGTCAATTCACTTTCTTCTCTCTTGTGCAGCTTGATACGGTATTGTCACGTTTTGCCTGTTAGTTTTGTTAATTTAATGCTTGTTTATAAATCAAAATGAAATGTTAATTTCTATAATCCTTTTACTTTTATATTTAGCAATTGGAGGTATTTCCAATAATGGCTTATAATTTAAAAGATGAAGAGGAAACGAAACAGTATATTGAAAATCTGGGGATTGAATACCGTTTTGGTTGTTATCACGAGAAGAAACCGGAAGGTACATAGATAAAATTATATATATGTATGAAGAATGCGAGATACGTTGGATATGAAGTTCTTTGGTTATTATAAATATCATAACATAATTATTAACTTTTACAGTTTGCCACTTACTTGGTGACTTCTTCGAAGCTGTAAAAAAGGATTGGGAAAAAGCTGCGAAATTATATGAAGTAAATTGCGATGAATACAATTACGGCCATTCTTGCTTCAAATATGGCAACTATTTATTTATTGGTAAAGGGGGCGTAAAAAAAGATCACATTAAATCAGCCGACTATTACGATAAGGGTTGCCGATTGAAATTCTCTGAAGCATGTTTACACGCTGGTCTAATGAGAACGTCCGCCAATTCACAGGTCTGTTTATATACATATAGTTGATTAAGCTAACTTAACTATCAATATTTAAACCGTAATTAGATGAATTTTGGATGGACAAATGTTTTTTATTTCCAGATCGAGAAAGATCATAAAGTAGCTTACGATAGTTTTGAATCAGGGTGCTCTTTGGACAATGGAATGAGTTGCTTTTATGTGAGCGGTATGTTTATTGCTGGCGTCAAAGATTTATTCAACAAGGACATGGAGAAAGCTTTTCAATATTCCGTAAAAGCTTGTCATTTGGGAAATATGTACGCTTGTTCAAATCTCTCACAAATGTATAAAAAGGTCAGTGAAAGGAAACATAAATTTACTATACATTGCATACTCATTCTGGAATAAACTATTTCTCCTTACTGAATTTCAAAATTTCATGTTTTAATATAGGGCGAAGGTGTTGCAAAAAATGATAAGAAAGCAGAAGAATACAAGGCCATGGCTGTAGAAATGCAAGACCAAGTAGTCAAACAATTTAGAACTATTCATTTCGAAGAAGGTGCATGAAAAATGAAATTAGAAAAATTGTATACTTTAGCCAATTAATGCTACATATTGTAATGTAACATTCTGTACCCTAATATTTTTTAAAAGCAATTATAAATTATAACTAGTCTAAAGGCTGAATACGTGCAAATTTGAAATTAGCTTACATAATTATTTGTCATATAATGTGCAATGATGTAGATACAAATTGTTAGGGACTTTTCTTGTATTGCTAAAAGCTGAAATATTTTAAAAAAGATTAGTAAAAAGAACTATTTGACATGTGTGTATAAAACTTGTCAGCTTAAAATCTTATTTTCAATTCACGGTGTAGCCATTGTAGAGCTTCTTGTAGTCCTGTGCCATATTTAGTACAACAGGTCATTAGTTCACTGCGGATACTTCTGTTGATTCGTTGCAATTGAAGACTATCATAGATTTCTTCATAAGTCATAGCATTAGGCAAGTCCTGAGATCATAATGCGTACTTTTCATTATTTCCTTGTTTTTATTTTTAAATAAATAATGATAGTTAACGTTTTATGCACCTGTTTATTAGCCAGAATAAGAATAACTGCTTTTGTGCAGTCATAAGTAAACAAAAGTTGTTCAATTCGCTTTAGTTCTTCTGCAGCTTCTGTAATTCTTTCTCTATCGTTAGAATCCACGACAAACACAACTCCCTAAATATAGCAAAATTTGTACATATATTCTACCCCTTGGGGATTTTTGATACAAACGGGGGTGTACAGTGATTGGGTGTCTCATGTTTTGTAAAACTGTTTTTCTAACGTAAATAGACTAAATACGTACCTGAACATTTTCGAAGTAAAGATTCCATAGTTTTCTTATGCCATCCTGTCCTCCAACATCCCAGAAGTCAAAATTAGAACTTCTGTATTGAATGGTTTCATGGTTATAACCTTTAAGAAAATTGGGTGTATTAATATCTTATGTGGAGTGAAATGCACTACGATGATTACATAACTGTCTTACGTCTGTACGTGTAAAATGTAAATTGCGTGCATAGAATTTTTAGTGACTGACCAATTGTAGGTATAGTAGAAATCAAACCCCCAGTTTTCAGTCGATATAAAATCGATGTTTTGCCAGCAGCATCCAAACTAAGAATAAGAATTTTTCTGTATCGTTTTCTTCCGGGTATTAATATGCGAGGTATATTTACTTTTTTAAACGATCCAGAAACATCATTCCCCATCTTTCCAAGAATTTCCGAGCAGCGATAATAACTTAGAGCATTTAATTATAGCAGTGATTATAATCGGCACCATTGGCATACTTGAATGATTTTTTACGACATAATTATATACATTTAGACAAAAGGCCCATTATTCTAGTTCTCAAGTGGAATTGTTTTATGAGTTGTAAAATATAGGTTTGTTTTTGTTACATACACATTACACATATCATAAAATAATTTAAATATTGATCAATAAACGACTACTTGAGCTTAGTATAATGAACATGTACACACAGGACCATTAATTACCATTAATACATACAACCTACATAATAAATCTTTCACAAGTATGAAAATTTTATCCTTAATTATCCCCTTATGGTTTTGTGCTTAATCAATGAAGCATTTTAAGAATGTTATTGTGCATTATGAATGAAGAATTATACTACAAATTCAAATTACTTACTCTTCGAATTGCCGATGGAAATTGTCGGATTTGTATACATATTCTGCTTGAGAATTTTACATTAATTTATCTTTTACCATATTGCTATTACCATGATGTGAGAGATTTCCAGGAATAATTTTTCAACAACGAAATATAACATATTTACATAGATCATTAGCGTAAAATGTTAGGCAATAGAATAGACAGAAGGACAGGCGTGTTACCAGGGGTTTATGGAATAATTTTATGTTATTGTACGATTCATGTATGAAGCATTCGTAAAGTACGTGAGTACCTATGCAAAATTCTAATAATTGACGATTTTTATTGCAAGACGCATACAGAATGTACTATACAAACAAGGCTTCAAGCAAGCCTGCACATAGAGATGTATTCATATCCTCATGATTGTCTGTGATTAGGATAAAGTGCGTATGATTCACAAGCAACAGTGGGATTAGAATCATATAAATCATTTACTTTCATGATCTTTAATCGTCGAGACCGTTAGAGTTGGACTAAATAACATTTAGGCCTGCAGGTTGACAATTCTATGCCCCAGTAGTATTAAAAGTAAACATCGAGCGTCATAACGAATAGAAATCGAATGCAATGTAAGTGCACGCTTGTCTTGTAATGCACACCTTCAGAGTAGTTTTAGAGGTACTTTTACAATAATAGCCTGTATGATTCAGCATACGCTCTACGTTACTTGTCCTAACTAGTCTCAACTTTAGCAACCACAAATATACATGTACAAACAATGGTCATTTTACATTTTGCACAAACTCTTAAGACATCCTCATACACAATCTAAAGTACTAACCTATACGTCCATATACATTGTTGTCTATAAACCTGTCTGAAGTACAACCTAGCTATGTCATATAATGTTGTGCATATGCACACAGAATAATCTCTAGCCGTGAAGATGCACGAACAATGGAAAGATGAATTTGATGAATTTTTAAGTGCATGCAATAATAGCTGTGGTGTTATTAGTGCATGAATTCATAAGTACAGTAATTAGGTACATAAAAAAGTGAGGACAACGGTGAAGACATGAAAGAGGGTACGTGTGTGTTTACTGTTTACCTGTAGGTCAAAGAAAGTAATTTACTTTGTAATTTAATCTTGAAATGAAATGACTAAGGTCAGCGAATCGTGTCAAATTGTCAACATTTCCTAAAAACATCAACTGAGATATGTAATTCATTCTGTGAACTAACTCAGTTTCAACTTTCGGTAAACCAGAGCCAGACACAACTAAATTCTCTGTGACCATTGCAACTTTTGGAACAAACCTAGCTCTCACCAGTTTGATTTCTTGCAGATTTGTAAAACGTTCTTTTTGTGAATAGGAAAAGTGAATTACTCTTCACAATCGCTTTTATAATTTTATCCCGGTTTGATGAAGTTGTTAAAGTGATGAAGTGTTTGTGGTATTTCTTGTATGTAATCTCATTCCATGTTGCACCAAAGGGTCAGTGTTATACTCTTTCGCTTACTGGGAATGAAAGAGGATCAGAAAATAACCGAATTGACGCACAAGAAAGAGAATGGGACTACAAAGGAGGGACAGAAAATAACCGAATTAACACACAAGAAAGAGAATGGGACTACAAAAGAGGAACAGAAAATAACCGAATTAACACACAAGAAAAAGAATGGGACTACAGAAGAGGATCCGACAGAGTCAAAGATACAAAAAATAACGAGAATGATTCACGTTTTAAAGGATGGAATTATGTGGATACTTCTGAAGGTAACTTAACTAGCAGTAAATCAATACGGATTACTGTTAAAAAATTCAACTTTTATATGTAGGTAGTAGGTACTCTAGGTACGTAATTTTTTATACCGTTGCTTTATGGGTGGATACTACTCACCTGTTTATCAATAATAATACGTATAATATTTTTACTGACATTTTTACAGAGTGGCAGCCCCATAAGAAAACCTTAAGTTTTCACGTGCTTGAAGAACCTCCGTATTATCACGGTGACCGTCCTTTGTGGCCAAACGATGAATACATGTACGGATATTATGGATCCCCAATTAGAAATGGTTCTGATAGCAACATCAACAGCTCAAAACCAGACGCCAACAAAATGGACTATGAGTGGCAAAATCTGCCACATAGATACTCGGGGTATTATGGGTATCCTGGTTATCATACTCATCACCATCACACTCCAGCAGCATCCGATGTAACAAAATTGGACACGACAGATGCTCAAGGAACTAACACAGATAAAAGGCATCTCGGCTACGGCTATAATGGATTGAGTGGATATGGATACGGCCAAAGATACCCATACGGCGACGGTGAGTGACCATTATTAACATTATTGGTCGATATAATATATTTATATTTGTGCAAGCGCGTTGATATTGCATGGATCTTTGTAGGTATGCATTTTTTTAGCAAGCCAGATAGCACATAACTAACTAGTAAGAGTAAGACTAATGAAAAGTCAGTACCCACTAATAAAAAGAAAAAATCGCAACCCTATACCATAATGATATGATATACATTGCCTACATTAATTACAATTATTTTAACAGTTGGTTAAACGACCACTGTTACTAGTTTTGAGGCGTGATTAGTGACAAAGAGACAGGGCATGTAGGTATGTTCGGTATGCATGTGGAAAATAAGCTGGGTAAATCTAAATCGATGCAAGTACAGTAGTATTACACTATAATGTTAAAATGTGTCTCATCTGCAAAAAAAGAAGAAAGAGTATTTATCTGCTATGACATGACACATGATCTGTACCTTCCTCCTAGTATACTATATGACTATAAGACATGTAAAATGAGTTATTTGGTCAGTACCAAGACGAGGATTTTGTATAACCACAACTAACAATAAATTGATATACCCATAGTAGAATCAAATTAAATTCACTGTTTACAGATCTGTATATGTATATAGAAGGAATAAGGTACGTATAGGGCATACAAATAACCTAACACAATGGCAATGGCCATTACACATAACGGCTTCATGATCTCTGGGTGCAATTTCTCTTTGGTTGGTTTCACACCAAATCTCACTCTCACCCATTCCTATTTGTGGTGACACGCAACTTTGAACATGTTGAGTTGACATAGAAGATGCTGCAGAATGATGACCCAGTTTTTACTTTTCTGTTTAACACCACAGATTATTACCGAGGATATGGAGGACGAAAACGATTTCGGTTGCAGATAAATCCTGCATTAATAGCTGCGCCTTTGGCTGGTCTTGCAGCATATAAAGTAGCCCAGAACTTCAATCCCCTTCTGGTCGAACTGGGAATCATAGATAAGGGTCGTGGATTTGGAAATGGTTGGGGTTATCCTCAATATCCTCCATATCGTCCTCCTCCTATTCTGCCTCCATCATACCCTCCAATTTCAACTTACCCTCCTATTGGGGCTTATCCTCCTATTTCTACTTACCCTCCAATAGCTCCACCACTTTATGGAAATGGAGGAACTGGTACCCCTTACCCAATTCTGATACCAAAACGACAGGAAACTGAAAAATCATCTTGGTGGAATCCGTTTTCATCTTTTATAACACCAAGAGAGGAATGACATTTACTAATATTACCCGTGAAACTTTTTACATACATTTGTGTAATGTGTGTAAGTTTGTGTGCTAAATGTATATATAAGTATTACAAGTGAAACATGTGCAAATAAAGTATTCTTCAGCAACCATATCATTTGATAAATAAAGTAGCTGCTTGCGTTTATTAAGGATGCATTTTTTCATTTATAGTCATATGTACATTCAATTTTTAGTTCAAATAACTGATCACACCATTTGCGTATGTTGAAAAATTTGCAGCTAGATCTTATAGGTAAGTACAGTTTACTCACGAATGCAATTAACTATTAACTTCGTTATAAATCTTTATAAATGCTATTTTTCTAATAATATTATCCCTAGTATCACTAATTGTATTTAGTACTTACTAAACTTCTCAAGTAAATAATGTCTCTATATGTAACAAATATATCTTCAACCCCAAATTTTACAAATTTTTGCATCTGCTGGTCGTGGACATGACCATGCGTATGAAAATGCTTCTGAATTCTCCATCACTCCTTTAACACGAAATTTGACTGGACTGTGTTCATCCGTATTGAACAGTTGATTTAGAGTCTCTGGTTTACTGGATGCACACCAAACCTAAAAGTAATTATAGGTAAGTCTCTTACATTCATACTTTTATTTCCGGGCGTTCCAAACATGTATTTAAAAAACAATATACCTGTGCATAAGAAATAAAGAAAAGTTGGTCTTGTGAGTAAGAAATGCCCGGTAGAGTTTTATCGACCCCATTTCGAGCGGCGTATCTAAGGAGTGCACTGTAAGCTTCTCTTACTCCACCATTGTCAGCAATATTTTCGCCCAATGTATTCAACCCATTAACCTACAGAAGTAACAGAATAAGCTATACAAATAAAATTTAGAGCAAACAAGTACAGGCTTTATGTAATAATCCACATACCTTTACTTTATGTCCTAAGATTTCTTCGCTAAACCTTCCATACTGCTTTTGGAAGCAGGTGTCTCTTTCAATATAATTTTCTAATGTTTCTGAATCCCACCAATCACGAAGATTTCCGTGTTCGTCATTTTGTCTCCCTGCAAAAACAATTACAATATTATTTTGAACCATTTGATATAAAGACTCCTCTTGTGTGCAAGAAATCCGTAAAAGAAAAGTACCAACCTATATCATCAAACGCATGTGTAATTTCATGACCGATAATCGCACCAAGAGCTCCATAATTAGGCGTGCTGAAATGAAGTACAAAATTAAAACGTTACAAAATATTGCCTTTAGTACAGTAGAAGGAAAAATAATTTTTAAAATGTTCAAGAACGGCCTACATTGTGTCATTGCCAAAGTCAGTATAAAATGGGGGCTGAAGAAGTCCTATGGGCACAGCTAAATATTTTACAAAACATCAATGTGAAACGTTGTCGTTATGTGTATCATACATCAAAATTATTTAAGATCAAAGATCAATAATTATTTACTTCCAATTTTCAATAATATAATTTACTTACTTATGGAGTTAGCGTTAGGATCATATGCAGCGTTGATTGTTATCGGGCTCATTTTCCATCTAATTTAAAAGGAATGCGGTTAACGAGAGTGGTAAAACTTTTGGACTTATATGATTCAATAAATTTTAGAAGGAAACCTTTTTCCGTCATTATTTTCTGTTATGCGCTTTAAATGCTTCCAACTTGTCCACCGGTTTGCGTCTAGGTAGCTTTGCAAATGACTAGATGAGTTACTCAAGACAAACTAAATCACAGAAAGGCATGAGTTTCATTTTTTCATAGAACAATGATAAAACAGATCAAAAGGCAGGTAAAGGAATCAATGAAGTTCTTACCCCTTTGTAATGCTTAAGGAGACCAGCATGGTCTTCGTCCATTAACCATTCGGGAAAACCGAGGAAAGTTTTCATATTCTCTGCCTTTTCTTTTGCTACTTTTCGAGTTTCGTTATCAGCAATCCAGTCGATTTCATCCAAAACCTCCAAGAAAGAACTTTTTATCCCCTCCACCATTCCGTCAAACTGGAATAGGTAGATATAATTGTACAATTAAATCAATTTGTCATGCAAGCAACTTTATTAGTGAATTTTCATAATAATTAATAATAAGCTATAAAAGTTACTTTAGAAATGAATTCACGTGAGTTTTCATCTGTAAACCTATCCTGCACATAACGATATGAAATTGCCATGCTTAAGAAAGCCTCTGTTTGGGATGAGCAGGTCTTCCACCTAGAATAAGAAATGAAAGAACCCCTTGTATTAAGTTAAATATTATTTAGCTAGGTATAAAATATCAAAAGTATAGTTAGCTTATCAAAGCCCATTCACACACCTTGGCTGACGGCTCTCATTCCCGAACAGTTTCCTAACATAATTAAAGATGTAATTTTTGTAAGTTTCTTCTGCTTCATCAGCAAAATCAAGAAGAATGCGCCATTTTATGTAATTTACTACAAAATAAAGGCGAATTGATTATTCGATAATAATTATTAGTTTTCCATGCTAGTAGTTAATATTATGGGAAGGAATGTTACATACTTATAGTTTCTTCATTTGTCTCGCTAAGCACACTTCCGATTTGTTCAAAGAATGTTAAATCATTGATGACAATTGGAGTTGAACTTTCTAACTTAAAAGATGAGTCTCCATGAGTCACATCTTGAAACACTTCTTCTAAGTAATTCATCCATCCAATCTATGGTTCCATAAAGTAACGGTTTAGTAGAACTATGACTTTTAGTTTATCTAGACTTTCATTTCATATAAAGTGAACATATCTTGAGTACTACTTACTGATGAATTTTCTGTAAAACTGTGTAGGTCCTCAATGGTTAAGGCATTGTACATTTCTGTTTTGTTTCTTCTTTCCGTAGGGATAGCACTTATCTGTAATGCATATTATTAGATGTTATTATACAGTTTAATAGACAGTGTGAGATTTTCCAAGGATTGAAAGTTATGAAAAGTTTTCAAATTATCAAAGGCGACCTTTGCCAAGGCTTTTTCAAATCCTATAACGTTGTCAACTATTGACTTAAAGTCATCATCAGGAAAAAAATCGGTCCATATATTTTGCATAAGTTCCGTGTAAGCTTCGACGTATGTGCTTTCTTTGTCCAATAAGTATTTCGGTAGCAAACCAAATTGTGGTTGGTCCATCTGAACAAATAAACATTAGTTTCGCCACTTTAAGTTAAGCTGAAGTCCTTGTATCATTTATATGTTGTAATTAAACTTACATATATCGTGTTAACAGAGCCATCCTTTTCATCTTCACGTACTTGAAGGGTGAATAAGTAATTTCCTCCCAAAATTCGACGAATTTTCCCCAATGTAACTCCTAGTGAATTTGCATTCTTTGAATCATTTTCACTTTTGATTCCCACATCCTCCAGTAATTGATGAAGCAACGGTGATTCACCGCTTTCTAAAGGGAGCATAGAACAAACGTTGATATTTACATAACATCTACACATGTGTAGCAAATAAATCTTATACAATGGGATATGTTGTTGCATAAAACTTTACCTTGTTCCATGCACGCTTTATAGTAAATCTGTGAAATCTGCAATGGTTCTGGATCACCGCTTTGTGGTTTACTTTCCAAAATGTCTGTTTAAATTGGGAATTTAGATGAAAAGGTTATAAATCCAAACTGCTAATAAAAGAGCTATTATAAGCTTTTTTCATGCTATTAAAATTCTCACCTCTTATACTATGCGTCATTTTTTCGTTTAAAATCGAAAAATGTCCCCAATGAGATTCGGACTCTGGAATGGGATTTTCTTTTATCCAACCACCACATGCAAATTGGTAAAAGTCATTGCAAGGATCAACATTCTCATTCAAGCTAGTCAATATCTTTGATGCGGTGTGTATGCATTCTGTTGTAAGACACAGTTCTGTAGCATCCAAGATTGTAGGAGGTCTAGTAGTAGTCGGTCTTGGTGAAATTGTCCCTGGCAAATCTGTTTCGCAACCGGATCCCGGTGTAGTGCTTTGGGTGGTTACCCAAGGTGGTAAAGCTGTAGGAGTTGTAGGCTTTGGAGTTGGTGAATAATCATCCTTATCTGCAGCAAAAATAAATGAGCAATATAGACATTTGGACACGAACATGATTAATCATAATTTTTGTATGTGAGATGATCTTACTGAGTTGTAGTCCAACGATAACAACAGCAATCATGAGAGCAATGCAAAGTACACTCACAAGTCCCAAAGCTATCGAAAGAGCTTTCTCCCTAGAAGAAAATGATTTTCCACTGGAACTGGAATTTGAATCATATTCATAGTCATAAGTCATAGGCAAATTCATTGAGCCACTATGTCCAAACATTTTGCGAATTTATTGCACAAAGGAACAATCAATTCAACACAGCACAGAAAACTCACTGCCAGATTTAAATATTTGACAAAAATGTCGTTTCAAAATTTTAATCTCATAATACAATTTCTACAATACAATTTGCAGATTTAATGGACGGGAAAAAGGAAAATGCATAGTAATTTTACACATTTAATGTCTTGTGCATTACTGTAGGGCAAAGCAAGTCTAACATGCACAACTACATAATATTCAACCTAAACACTGAATACTGTAAAATCCCAGTATGTGGGTAAGCCAAATTTCTGAATTTCAATGTGCACCTGTACATTGAAACTTTGCTATATATCACAAAGCTAAATTAATGATTGCACTGAAGTAAAATGAAAGATGCAGACGCATGTCGCTACAATGCTACTGTGAACTCTCAAATTTCATACTGTTTTCAATATACATTTTTTGCAGAACAGTAATGAAAAACGTGTCCGCTAATACTTATTAAGGGGAGTACAAAGACTTGCATTTCACCGTGCCATTGCATTGCTGAAAACATCATATCATGCACGTACTGAGGTAACTGGTTTGCAGTATTGTATTGATCTCCGCCATTATGCTATTGGTTATGCCTTTGATATTTAAGATTTGTAATCGTAAATATCAAAGGAATTACCTTTTAAGTATTTTGCATACATAACACATAGACACTCTGTTTGTACATGCAGGTACATCTGTTATTAGAGCATTATCCAGCTAATCGTCAAGCATTTAGTAGTATAGGGAAAGTAATCTTTAGGGTCGATAAAGGATTATGGAGTTAAAACGTTTTCAAAGTTTAACTTACTCACACTAACACAATCAGACTTATGATGTTGTAACAAACAAGATAATACTTGCTGATTTATTCTTTAGGAACTAGTAGTTAGTCTTATGCATTTTAACACTAATGAGGGCAACTGACTATGTCTGTTTTACTTTACATGCACAGAGTTCATAGGCATCATGCGTTATTTATTACTATAACAAATAATAAAATGCGTTACGATTGAAGTTGCATAAGGCATATACAGCTTTTCCATTGTTTTCTCAAGGAATTTTTAGATGCAAATTAGAACAGTAAATTACATAAAATATGTAATTATATTATACAAACAATAGTGTCTAGACCTTATATTTCATTCGTTTCTGTATGGTTACATTTACATCTACCTTTATATATCATTAGGTTAGTTTACTAAATTGCCTATTTGCTAAGTACAAGTCAACATATCAAAACAGTAGAGCTTCTCGGTAAGCTAATTTGCTACTACTGTAAACTAATATACAGTATCAACTATCAACTGCATGAAATGAGAATACAATTTTTCATAAAGCTCTGCAGAAGTGTGCTACAAATTGAATGAAGGATATAAATATCAACCATGTAGTATATTAAGCAGCTATAATTCAAAGATGAGTAGTCAGTAAAAATTATAAGTACTTACTTTGATATTAAATTTTGTGAACCTTGAGACATTCGATAGGATGTATCATCGTTGGTAACATTTGGAGAACTAGAAGATGGTGAAGCTATAATTTGACTCTTCGGTGAATATAAAATATCTGATGAATTAAGGATTGTTGGATGTTGTAAGTGTTCCTTGTTCTCCGGATAATCCTTAGCTTTGTCATGAACCTCGTCGCTACTTGTAACTTGAAAACCATCACTAATCAGCGACATGATTTGGAATTAATAAGTAATTAATTATTCAGCAATTGTACAGAATAATAAGTGTGACTGAACTGCAATACTATAATTTAAATACTAAGGACCAGTCGTAGTATTTATATGATTCTATTTAAATTAGAAACAAAATGATCATTCTATCCCAATACTAATCTAAATAACTTTAGATCACTTTTAGACGAATTCGAATTCAAATAGAATCTGTATTTGTATTAATTTGTATAACAAGGACTAATTAT
>JABASD010000744.1:0-59718 GCA_019776165.1 Pogonognathellus flavescens | reverse complement strand
GCTCTTGCAACTCTCAAGCCAAAGCTTTACCAACCACCAATTCAATCAATTTGGTATTTACAAAGAATTTTATAATACCACTCTATTCATTCATCTGCTTCGTCACCAACTCTCCGTATGGTTCTTATAGTAAAATGTTGAATGAATACAGCAGTAAGATTTTATTGTTAGTTTTGCATTACATTAGTAAAGCATAACGTCATAGCCTTTGTCGTTTTCACCCTTTCCATCCTTCTCTAGCCCGGTGTATCTTCAGATCACTTCTTTTTACGGGTAGAGTACTCACTCAGTGAAATTCATTACTCATTTATCAATGCAAAAGCACAAAGGAGTGTGCACTTTATCCAGAAATGGTATGCTTTATAGCTGTAGTAGTCGTAGTAAATGTTATAGGAGTCATAAGAAAATTGTTATGGCCATAATAATAATATAGTCACGGCCGGAGCTCTAGATTGCATAAGTATTATGTTGAAATAATCCACGCAATCCATCTAGTTTCTATCGGGCTGAAGGTAGATGACAGTGGATCCAATGATGCATAAAAGGGGAAGGGTTAAAGTTGAGTTAAATAGAATTCTGTATGCACTGCACACAATCAAATATTATATTTTTGATGTTTGTATTCAGAATATTTATAGAGGATTCTATTGACGGGTGTTTGTTGATCTGACTGATCAAACTAGAATCAGATTTTAGAGTTCATCAATCAAACTGCTTTTCTCTTTTCTATCGCTTCGGACACAAGTAAAAGCACAGTCAACAGTAGCACACAAGTCTTTTTTCAGAACAATATATTTCTAATTTGTAAACAACCTTATTTCACAAAGAGGTTTGTTATTGTAAGCCGAACAATCCTACATCGTAGGTCAGTTGCTCTCCAATGATCTCAATGTTAACAATAGAATTTTGTTATCATCCCAAAAGGTATATCAAAAATATGTTTGCTTCCAAACGAAGTTTGCACTAACATATCATTACTATACATTTTATCATGTAACTTATAGGAGATTTAATATTCATAGTCATGCAATTTGAAGAAACGAACGAATGCATTCGTTGTTGCTTCATACATACTTTTTTGCAACTGTACGTGTAGTGAGAAATTAAATCTGCAATGTGTATCTCTACACACGTTGAAAATAATCACACAATAATATTAAAAAATTACATTGTTAATAAGTTACAGGTTAAAGAGCCTTCGTTAAATATTTGTTGCAACCACAACTAAATATTTTTATGATTTTATAATTATGTCTATCAAAAAGTAAAGATTTGCGACATAGCTGCTTAACAACACATTAACACAGAAAAGCTTGATTGTTGATTACTTTCATTATAATAAAGGTACAAAACATCAAGCTAATATTGAGTGCAAAGTATCTGCCCACGAGTAAATAACACGAACATTACATTACATCGTAAATTGGGAAAATACGAATGACTATGCATTTCACAGGCAAACACATTAAGTGTTGACACTAGCCGTTGATAGTTAAATCAAATGAATCGTGACTATTCAATTAGTTGTTACATAAACAAAAGTTAATGTCACGACAGGACATAGAAAGGACAGTTGATACTACGAGCTGGAAGCGACTAGTTAGTGTTATGCCTTTCTAATACACAGTTCCTCCGCACAGATAGGTAAAGTGTGAAGATATTAGAGTCAACAGTTCGGTGAAGTGGTCGGTCGGAGGCTGGCTATCACGTAAGACAAGCCTAACCTCAAGAGCAAGCAGTAACGGCTACCAAGAAGAACAGGATTTTGTATAGAGACTCCTTAGTGTCCTCACCAGGCCAGGGTAGTGTAGAACACTCCTTTGTTGCTGCAGTATAGATGGGCGAGTAACAAAGTAACAGAAACAGACAACACAGTACACAGATAGTACACAACACAGTGTGGTATTAGTAGTGTGGTATGAAACAGCAGTAGCAGTACAGTACATGAAGGGTGGCCACCATAAATCATGGCGTAGATAAGATTTAGTGTTTTGCTGCGTGCTCCCGTATTCTCACTCAATTCTCACTACATTGCTTTGTCGTAAAGTGGTCTTCAAATTTACTTATGTGACATTCAGACACAGAGGATCTTTCGGAAGTGCCATCCTCAGCTTATGTAATACTGATTTGCTTTCTTGTTGTCTTTGCTTAGTACCTTGCATCATGTAAATCATCAATATCTATATACATTCTGTCATTCAAAGTTGAAATGCTTGTGTATATTTATAGGAAGGTTAGTATGAGTTGATACTGGAGAAAAGGCAATAAGTATTAGGTAGTATTTGAGAAATAGGTGTTTGTAGCATAAATTATGATAATTATTACACAGTTTGCGTTTTATAGATGCACATGTTCAGTGGCAAGACATGAAGACAATAGACAAGTATTTATCAGCTATGACATCGCGCATCGCCATAATTTGATGGCATATCACATCATAATGTACGTAATAATTATTAGCCTGTAATTAAATAAACTCAGTCTAAATATTAAAGAGTTGTAAATACAGCCATACAGATATAATATCTACGGCTTCAGTTTTGCATTCATGAAGTTAACTTACATGCAGTATGTCCAAGCTTGTATTTAACTTCCTATGTGCAATACGTTAAAAATTAATATGTTGGTAACCAAATCACTAACCACAGTCGTCTCAATATAGACACATTTTTAGTAGATTTCTCTCTTTGGGCTTGAGTGACTAAAATTGTTATTGCGATCCTATTTTCATGAGAATTATTTCTTCCGTAGCGTAAAGAAGTACACTTTTCATTACTACTCACATGACTTGATCCATACATAGTGATATACGTGTGAAAAAATTTCAGGTGAAACAAAGCAACAAACTTAAAGTAGGCAACAACAGGTTAAACTTAATTTAATTACTAACAAAGTAGAACCATATAAAATATTTATTGGATTATTTGCTTAGCTAAATTATTTCCACTACTATATAATTAGTATCGAAAATAAGAAGTTCAGAATGGTTTGTCAAGCCATTAAACTAATTTTCTCAGTCCTACATAGTACGCCATTATAAATACAATATGAGATGAGACAATGGTAAATATTTTATTTTAATTCGGATAAGCTAAGTTATTATATTATTTGTGTCCTTCCATATTCATTATTGCTGCATTCGATGTTGGTACTAGTTGTGTAGTGCTAATTGCAAAAACTAAATATTAGTTTGCATAGACCATTATTTACCAGCACTTTACACTGAAATTAGTATGATCGTTAAATAACATACTAATAAAATATATGCTTATAGTACGCAAATGTTTTCTAATATCGAAATAGAATTGCATGTAAAATAAGTTTACATAACAAGAAATTAAGATGAGTGAAGAGTATACATAACTAGAAACCAAATTATGAAAGCAAAATAAAAGTTAAGAAAATAAACAAAAAATAGATTAACACAACAATGGAATCGTAGTAGGTAGTACTATGTTAAGATTCTCCGACATTTCAAGACAAGAACGATTTCTCCCCCTGGTGCTGTGAGCTACGACTGCTTTTGAACAAGAACGATGCTTTTGATACAAGAGGTAGAATCTAGGTGGTCGCTCAAGGCTGAGAAGGAGAATCTAAGCTTAGCACAAAAGCTCAACTCACTTTGCACTTCACATACACACAAACTACAAACACTGCCTATTTGGCTGTAAGCAAGCAATAAGTAAAGGCTGAACCAAAACAGAAAAGTTAATATCTATATATAATGGTTGTAGTGAATAATTCATTTTGCATAGATTAAATAGAAAGCACTAAATAGAAATTCACCGAATTAATTAACCTTTTTTGTTTTTCACAACAATGTTACAGATAGAAAACATTACATACCTATATGTAAAATTAAAGGTCCATATTCAAAGTCATAAAGTAGACTTGGTTTATAAATAATATACATATTTATGTATCAATGCTGTCATTGTATAGTATAATGTTGTCTCTGTACCTATAGACGCTGGTACACAAGCGAATTTAGACTGGTGTTATAAACAAACAAGGTACAGAATTATAGAGCAATAGCAGCAGCTGCTAAAATTGACAATAAGCGTATTAAATTCGGCAGCTGCTTGCATTAAGCCCTAAATTAGATCAGGTTATATACTTGATCATCAAGTCTAACACCTTTCTGGTTCAACTAGCTCCATTTAAAACTCTAATGACCACCACATGCACATTAATGTCGTGAACACACAATAGGATTGATAAGAAATGCAATTACTTAACAGTAATTAAAATCCTGATTTATCATGAAACAAGTTAGAAGAAAGGAAGATAAGAAGAAAAACTGGTTCGATAGTTCTTCCCCTTCTGCACACACGCATTGCCATACTTGTAATTCTATACAAGAAGTGTATTTAATCGCTATATAAGCAAAGTATATGGTACATAGACACATATTATACCTTCATAATATTCTTACAACACTGAACTTGCTTTGTACTAATACTGAAAGCGACTTAAATACTATAACTAACAGTTAACAAAGAAAAGTAATGGAGGTTCGGATTGCCATGCAAAAGCAAGTGGTGCGAATGAGTTAATCTTGATTGACGTGTCTGCATCACTCCATGTACTCAATGGAAGGTTTACGTTTTCATTGGCAGAAATATAGTTCCCTTCTACAGAAACATGGGGAAAAGAGAATCCATAGAATCATACCTGATTGGTACATCATTTGTAAATGGTATTACTATATTAATTGCTCCCATGTGCGTATTTAACAGAACGCATAAGTAAATATTATTTGCACGAACATTCTTACATTTAACGGAGGCACTTTACCAGTAAAATAAAACAACCAGAAGTAGACAAAATACTAGGGCCATTTTTTCAATTCTGCAATTTTGTAATGTGTATGTTGACAAAATAATATGAATTAGTAGGTAATTGACGTTAAATTCTCTTTACATTAATTTACTTCCTACCTCAAATAACTTCAAAAAGTTTATAGTGATAAAGGAAAAAGAATCAAGTTATATTAAGTATAGCGGAACATGGAATTTTAAGTATAGTAGATAAAACTAACGATTCTTGAGATCAAAATTAAATTCATTAACTATTTAATTAACATGTTTACTTTGCGTGGGATTAGTACACCCAGGTAGGTTGCAATGTAAAAATAAACTAGGAGTATCAAATTAATACTACAGAATTTTAACAAGTTGTATTTTTTACTAGAATTTTTATTACAAATAGTTGCATGCCTATATTTGTGAATCATAAGATTTGAAGAGGTTTTATATGGGAAGCAAATGTGTTATATGGCAAAGAAGAGAGGAGACAAGATGGGCAGAAGAGAAGTGTTGTGTAGGCAGTAAGAGTTTCTTTAGGGTTCCTTCGTGAATCTCCCAGGTAGGTCGGAACGTAAAGCTACAATAAAAAGTAACACAACACAATGCACTTAATAAGTACAGAAATCCCCGGTGGGCATTTATTTCATTACTTTGCATCATTGTTACCAGAGAACATGCGATGGGTTGAGATGTGAGCTTATGTACGATTAGAGGGCTTTTTTCTACACCGGGGTTTACTTTTACAGACACTTAGGTGTGTTGTGTACAAACTAAGGATTCGTCTTGTTGATGAGTGTGATTTAGAAGAGCGTGTTTTCTACCTTTGTTACACTTCAGTAAGAGTAGTCATATCCCTTGTCTCTCATTTTCTAGATTTTTTACTATAAAACCCTCATTTGATTTAAAAGACTGCTCTCTTTAGAGGCAAATTAGTCTTCGTAAATGTTATATATATACACAGTCGCAATCATAGTAGCCCTAAGTGCTTCTTAGTTAGATAACAAACAATTGTTTACTCAGTCATAAGTAATACTAACTTTACAAGCAATTTAATTTTACAATTCTTTTTTATGTGTGTAAACACACTACAAATATTTTCTCAACGTAGGATTAATTACAATTAGCTTTAAACAAGTTTACGTTTGTGCTGTATCTTGGAACGAATGTTTTTGGACAAAGTGATGTGTTTGTCGAGTGTTTACTATATAAATTACGATCCAGATTGATGAAATGGTTAAAGAGAATTGTTAAGGTCCTAAACTGAAACGTAACTAATTCGAAAACTGCAAGGTAAATTTGGGATTAATTGCAAGTGTATATAAGTAAACACACATGTTCCATATAACTCAAGTACACATCTAATCTAGCCAGCATCATTCGTAATGCATCATCCATCCTCTTTCTCTTGTATATCCATCACACTATCTGTCATGTCCCTGTCACCCAATGTTACTAATAAAACTCAATAAGCTCTAGCAGTGTAACGTAACATGTACGTGCATTCGGAACAGCAAAAGCATGCTTTCTTAATCCCTTATTTTTAATGGAGCATTATGGAATGAGCTCTGACCGCCATACACTAGTGTAAATTTTGTATGAATCAATATTTGAATTCAACATTAATTAGGTACAGACACCAATTTATTTAGGTGCAAACTGCCGAGACAATGCGATTGTGTCTTGTACATAACAAACTGAATCTTATCGGAAAAGAAGATTTCATTATCTGAACTTAGTTGTTTTCAAAAATAAAAAATATACGAAATAAAATCAATAAATGATGTCAACCTATAGACAAATTTTTGCCTCTCCATATACACCAAAAAACATTAAATGGAACAATCATTAAAAAATACAATAATGTAGTAATTTTTGTGTACCTACATTGTTGTTTTGAAATTATAGCAAAATTACCTACGCCAAAGTACTCCTAAGCTTATATACAATTGCAATTATAGTAAAAGCATGTTTGTATGTTAAACGGTTTAACAAATACTACTAATCGAAAGTATTTCAACCTTTGTTTAAAATACTGCTTAAAACTTGGTTAAAATGTTACATAATGAGAATATACCAGAGCATAAGTATAAACGAAATAGGAATTTTGTGTAATTTCTTTAGTTTTATATTCAAATGCGTAAAAATACGTAACAAACTACACTAACAAACGTATATACACATTTATTACTGGAAGGTACAAATTCAGTTTGAAAAACATTTTGCTTTGTTTATGACTTGAGCAAAGCTGCTGCGACAACTCGGTGGCATTGGACAATTGAGCAGGTAGGTTTACACACTTTGCTATGCAGAACTTAACTTCTTAGCTAAAACAGGAGGTAATTAAGAAAGTGTTTGTTCTGCTTGTCTTGTTGTACCAGAGCCATTGTTGTTTTTTCCAGTACGACTTAACTTCAGCAATAAAACTTAGATGCTTATTGCCAAGCTATTTTCCAACATGAAGGTACTTAATTACATAATAACATATCTAAGCTGTATATTTTCTAAGTTGTTCCTCTGCTGATGCAATTTCAAGCGGAGTTGGGTTTAATTTTACATTAAACTACTTTCTATAATATGCAACGAGGGCTCAGCTTAGAATTTTCTATATTACCTACTCGTTTTACCAGCATTTCCATTCTTTTACTCGCAATCTTGTGTAGAGTAGGGAAAACACATACCATTTTTCTATCGCACATACCCTTACTACCACTGTAGAGATACCCAAGATTTTAAGAGCGGTCATAATATTCTCAACTGAAAATTTACGGATTAGTCGAGCGTAGTCGGCTTGTCCCCACAGAATAAGAAAAGGAGTGTGCTGTACGTATATAGAGTGACTATGGTGCGTGAATAAAAATGTATGATAAGGGACTTTGACTGAGAACAAAATTCACTTTCATGTTTTCTCTTCAATGCTTCTTATCTCAAAAGCAAGGCAACTCAAGTCATTCCACTCGGCTAAATAAACATCAACGTACAGTAATTATGACTGAAGATGAGCTGAGAGAGAGAGAGGCAGTCTAAAATGTGTACGCAGTAAACGACGATGTTCATAAGCTTCACATTTGTACAGCTACAGATTTTTTTAAAACACAACAGCAGCTACATATTTACGCAAGCTTCATATGTTCGTACATTTAACTAAATAATGAATACAAATGTGATTCTCTGCTGTTCAGCTGGGATTAAGGTGTGTGTTCAAGCATACTTTATTTTACATACAACCTATATACTACATGCAGACAACATACAACATGTACATAAATACATTAGTGTGCGGCAAAAGCAACTTGTCTTTTTTGCAGAGCTACACTTTATAGCTGTTTGCATCATGCACGAATGACATAAGCCAAAAGTAATTGCAATATAATTTCCACCAGTAATTTGTATACACTTGTAATGTAACGACAAACAAAGTGCACTACTAATTGCACTTTCTTACCAAATAAATACTGACGTTTCATAATAAAACGGATGTGAACAATTTCCTGTGTGTTGTCAACCATTGATTGTTAGTGAATCTCTTAATATGGCTTGCATTTTGTATTATAAAACACATTCAAAATTATAATCCCAACAGCCAACCATGTATGAATGATGAGGTGATATCTCCATTTTACATCTCACATCGAATATACATATGTAATCTATAGGTATGTTGTGTGTATTAGTAATGTATCAGGCTCAAATCAAAACCGACAAAAATCTACAATGACAATTTTAAACGCTAATTTCGAAAATGAACACAATCCTGTGCGGCAAATAAACAATTCTAATTCGTTACAAATAAATCGGAGTAATTTTTTATTAATATTAAAAATGATCAGCATTTTGATTTTATTTAAACCATTGCATTGATTCGAACGAACGAGTATGCACAGCATCTTGATAAATGCATTCAAATAAAAAGTAGGTAGTATTATCCAGGTTCTTGTGGAAATGGCTAACGACTGGAGCGAGTTGCCAGTAGTCAACTACAATCTCAACTATCATTTATTGGGATTTACAAACTTCAAAATAAAAAGCTCAGTAATTTTATGCAGCTGTGGTTGGAGGTTGAAATAAACCGTACAATTCACGACATATAAATCCGTGCAAGTCAGCATGTACCTTGTAGGTTTACGTGGATGAAAATATTGATTAAAACTTGACAGGAGCAAAGCAATGCAGATATATGGAATACTTCTTTGATTATTGCTTTTGAAAAGAAGAGTAGACATTTACAAATCGGAGTTTGTGGAATATTGAATCTCAGTCTGCATATCCTCGACATAAATACACGGTGAGATATTTTTCAGGTTATGAAATGGCAGGGAATGAGTAATACTAAGGCAATGCATGTAATGGCAGATAATAAGTGAAAATATATATTCTCATGGCAGTCTTGCCAAGGCAAGGCACTATCCTTGTCAGGCCACATTGTGTGAATCACAAAAAGGAGAATATTACTTTCTCCTTAGGATACGACCAAGAATTTTTATTCTATTTCCTTGCTAGCTTCTATTGCTCTGCCAGTATCTCAACTCTAACACAATTTTTTATGTTCCTCGACTGTTTTCCATTGTTACATAGAGTAGACACATAGTTATATACTTATAATGTACGCAGTAGTAGTAGCAGCTAATGGTAGAAGGTCGACAAAACGATAAGAAAGTAGGAAGCACGTCGGAGATCAATATATTAAGGATATGGAGTATCGCAGAGTATGCATAGCAAATAGTCTTTATTCAAAAAAGTCTGAATATTTTTGGTAGAATCATTTCCTCCAGCTTGGTAATCGATAGTGACTCTAAACTCCTAATTGAATTTGCATCTAAAACACACAACTATTCTTGAATTTTCTTCTCTTTTGCTTAGCACATCTCACGTCAGTGCTTGTGTTTGTCGATTATATTCTATTTGCTCTCAGATAAAATATTATGAAGGTACTTTATTATATCGGCAATGATTATTTGTACTTATACGGTTATTTCGCTGGCGTAGTCTGCTCGCATTGATCAGATCAGTGAAGACAAGTGGAAGATTTTAGTGCCTGTAAAGTCATTTTATGGTGAAATCATTAGACTGTGTTCTCAATTCATGAGCAAAAGAGAAGAGCAACATACCGACCAACTTGTACAATCTTCACATGTAGGAATCCCAGCTTTGCAGTTTACACAATGCAGAACAACTGGGAAACCGTAAAGCTGTCGAAAGGTAAAGACACATACGTGTATAGTAACAATGTGTGCGTTACCATCTAAGCCACTATAAATTCCTATACACCATTACATTTCGTAAAATATTAGACACTGTAAATTACTACAAGGGGTAGTTGCTTCTTCCCAGATATAGCACAGCAACAATTTCTAATCTTTGTGGCACATAAAACAGAAATTGCATTTCTAATTTTTTCCTAATATCGATTTTTTATTTATTTTTCACACACTTCTATAACTATCTCTAGTTCTTTATGTTGCAATAACCTACACTATCTTCTGTCAAGCAAATTAAACAACAATTAAGAACTTGTTACGCACTAGTATAGTACGCCAATAAAAAATTCAAAATAGAAAAAATTGTCTAACAAGGGGGACAACTCTACAGATAGTTTCATGAATGTACCCGTAAAGAGAAAAGCGGGTAAATATCTGTGTTAGGTCTGGGAAGAGTTCAGTTGGATCGGTGTCAAAAGAAAAAACAAGTTAAGGATTTTTTAAATGAAATAAAATGTGAGAGCCTAAGCCTTTATATTTTATTACATGAAGAATGTAAGCTATCCAGGATCATCTTTTTGTGCTTGTACGAATCACTAACAATTTGTACAGAAATAAGCTAAAAGCGTCAAATGTACCATGTTGAAAATGGTCTTTGGTGTCCATGCATATATTTTAGTAATTTATGTAGACACTTTAATAGAAAATATGCATTTTATTTACAATTAGGATGAGAAAGTAGTATTTCATTTCTCAGTTATACTTACATCCGATTAAATTTGAGTTAAGGCTGCGATATGATGTAAGTTAAAATATTTTTAGGGTTTTCAGACTGCTTGCTGCTGATACTAAAAAGACAAGTGTGACAGAGTACTGGTCGGTGGACCGAAGTATTCTAAAGATTGAAATATGTTACCAAAGCTCGTGAGCAGAATACGGCAAAAGTAGCTACATAGATTTCTATTATAATGACGAGCCAAGTTTGTATTGACTGTATATAGAGATATCTCCTTATACTTGTATACTTCTCAGTCCTGCCTACACATAGAAGTGATAGTATAACACACAGAGGGAAATAGGAAGGTTGTGCTGTGCCTTGACTGGGTTTTCTGGAATTTCAAGTACTGTAGGAATGAAAAGGAGCTGGTGAGAGGATTTCAAATATAGTTTAGATCAAGATAGGATGGTATGGAATGGAATGGAACAGCACCGGCTGGAAAGCGAACCGACAGGAGTGGCAGCGACACACGCCCCGTATTGATTTTTCGTCGATGGGATCAGCATCGCTGATCGTTACTTCAGTTGGCCTCGGTGTGGCTTCTTCCTTCCTTCGACTATACGATGCCTTCTGAGGTAATCTAATGTAATGAGATGTGATTTTTATTCTCTTGTTGATATCTCCACTCTATTTTGAGCGACTTCTGTAGATAGGTTTCCGTTGTCAGTTGATTTATCAAAATTACGCCAAACATCCCTGTTACATAACTTACAAATAATCCTTCCATCCAACACATAATCAAACTCCCAGAAGAGCATTCACGCCTCACCGATTCGATACATTCGCACTTACACTTCCAATCTTTATTTTTCTACGTAGATAAACTTTTCAAATAAATATATACCATTCGCACCTGTTATAGACACGTTAACAATCACAATCCACATTCTGCACACAACGATAATTGCAATGAAAAGTAATTCATTTCAGTGAACTCTTCAGAAGAACACAATATTCGCCATAGTCTTCAGTAGTTTCACACTGGCTACATAAAAAAGTGTCTAAAACTTCAAAGCATGAAATGTCCAAAAGGGCAAAGACCTTCTCCGTTTGTCTGCACTTGGCTGCGCTGCCTTTTGCATTCAATTGCATTAGGTATTGCGTTGAATTCTATCGCATTCTAGGAGTTGTTGTATCTCTTGTACTGCTACTACCACCACTCTGTGTACTACAATCCTCCCTCTCACAATATCTTTGTACACCGTAGTGAAGAATGTAAGTCCGTGCATGACAATTTAGCATTCCTCTGATCCTCTTTGTCATTGTCGCCATTTGAAATGATTGTTTGGCTCGCATCACAATCAGTCACTTGCCACGATTGTCATTGTGGGCAAGCTTCTTTTGTCACTTGTATGAAATGTTCTCTCTCTCTCTCGTATTTGGTCTACATTTAGCATTTGCACTAGATTACTATTTTCATTTCATGCCTTACAGCCTAACTATCTGATGTGCTTTTCACTCCAAGTTCTGCATTACTATTACTACATGTATAAAGATACTCCCAGTTGAAATCGTCCAACTATTCATGCTTTGCTCAATTTTCAGTTTGTATTGCACACAGACAGGTACATAACATCCAATTCGCAAGAGACACCAAATATTACCACAGTATGTATGTATGTACTATGTGGTAATGGTGTATGACAGGTTGTATTTAATTCTATTCAATATAACACGTAGTTTGTATATGAACTATTATTACTACGTATGAAGAGATACTAATACTATGCTAGGACGAATATATTACCCAGTTGTAAGGTAATAAAGCTGCATTTACCACAGGAGATATAAACCACATATTATATATTTCACATAGCATGTCACAAAGTAGTAATAATGACGATAATAACTATCAGCTGCGTCTGTTTCTCTCTTGACAAAGCCATCTGATAAAAGAACCCTTGCAACGCGACACTATATACACTATATTTGTTCAACTACCCTTTTAAAGCGTATCAGTCTCATCTTTACACAGCAGATACAGGACACGAAGCTATAACTAATATGTACTACCTGCACAAAGAATGCAATGCATCCATATAATTTGTCGCATGTGTGAGTGTCAAGCAACGTGACTTTTACTTTCAACAGCGATGCGTCTAAACTTCAACTCAATATTAGTCTACCATATATAACACTTCATAACAAATATTCCACTAATATTGATCGAAAGATTATACACACGACAATGTAATTATTAGGTGTACAAGGTGTGTTTATTCAGATTCGTTATATTATTTCAGCTATTAAGCTACAAAGAGATCATATCTTTAGAAGGATTGCTCATTGCTTCCAAGAATGCGATCCAAATTAATACATAAACGATGAAAAAATCTAAAAACTTTATTAGTATGTAATTACAAAGTTTAGTTTACGGGTAATCTGCCAAATGCCCAATTCTAACTACTAGTTAGAAAATACATACCTACTATACCTACATTTGTGAAAAGAACTGAAAATGTACCACCACCCTCAACAGGGTATACTATAGTTTAGTAGAACTGTATAATAAGAGTCATAAGAGAGTGAAATGTCGTATATCATTACACAGATTGTAGTAGTTACGCTAAATAAAATATGCCCAGCAAGCTTTTGGAAACTGGGGCTAAAACAACAAGGACTGTAACTCTCCGCGTCGCTCGTAAGCTCCGAGGCATCGTCATCCTGCATCGTCACGGTTCGTATATATGTCGTACAGAATGATCCTCGTAGGTTTGAAATGCACGTCACATTTTGTCGTTGGCTTGCATTTACAGTTCCAGAGAGCTTTTATCGCCAACACTAATACAGCCACAATATACTATGTAAAGATAAGGCTTTCTACTGTAAATACCTAACCAATAATACACACATACTTCGCGCACCTACAAGGTATTTACTCGTTTGCTGTGATGTTATTAAATCGTATTATACCTTACAGCAACTTTCAGTGCATATAAATGTCTGTCTCTGTTATCTGCACAGAGAGTGGTGGTTTGCGTAGGTGGTAATATTAGTAGTCAGTCCGTTTTTTCAGCTGCGAAGCGTACACGGTCAGTGCAGTGTAATATAATAGCGCGATGTCAAACACAAATGGTATACTTTGGATAATATTACACTCTGATTCAACATTCAGCATTCATGAAGTACGACGATTGTGTATTAATGTGCTCTGCCCAACTAATGTGGTAGAGTAAGTGTTGCATAGTCGACGATTTTGGTTTGGGCATCCCTTCTCCACTGTGTGACATGCTAAATCGCTTTTAATGTATTTTTGTTGACTCCTTTGTTTTGCGTAAATGTGAGAATCGATAACAGAGAAAGTCCCGGAGAGAGAGACTCTCTAACTCACTCAGATTCAACCTCCACTATTACATTTGTAAATACAGTTTTTATGAAAATGTTCTGGAGCCAACAGTCTATGTTGACTTTCGTTGCAGTCATTGCATTTTGGCTCAATGCTTGTCCTGGCTTCTGTCACTACAGTTGGGAAAACCAGAATCAAATTCGTCCAATTCCAGAATGAAATCATTTTTACTTCCAGTTTAGTTCTTGACATTTTTCATGTTTAAATACGAAATATGTAGTAGCAATTTTTTATTACTACTTACTGTACTGTATTCTTAAATTTAATGTATTTTGAATGCTACATAAATTTATACATTCCACCTGAAGACTTACTTGTAAAACTAAAATTTACTTCTTGAAATTTGCTGAAGGGAATTTATTATTGCAGAAACCAATTAATTAATTTAATATTGAAAAATCTTCTGTTTGTTACAATTAATAGTAGTTATGAAAGTATACATTGCATCTGTATCTACTTAATTGTAAGTATCTACTATAGAGAATGTTTGTAGTCTCCTTAGGTATTGTAACACATTTTCTAACGTGAAAGTGAATACATAGACAAATGCCTAATAAAAACAACAGACATTGTTGCGTATATTATACTGGTATAATAAGCCATGCATATGGGAAACTGTGCTTATTAGCTGTGTAGGGTTTATGGTTTGACTGTATGTGTTTAAGTTGACTCCGGCTCATTGATGTGATGTTGGGATTAGTCATAGTACCGCATCAAACAATATTGTTTCTGGTTGATGTTCCTGCAGCCCAAGCAAAAAGGGGAAACTGCATGGATTGTACATGTAGAGACACACAGGTGGATATTTCATGTTTATTATGAATGGATATTTTTATTCTTCAGTAAAAGTTTAATCTTCTCTTCTTCTCTCGTCTCTCCACCAAGAAATTGCCTAAGTATTGATTTTTAAGAAGATCCACGAGCGTGACAAGAGCAAGACCAGTCTATCTTTAGAATCGGCATCATCATTACATTACCCTCATGGCCTTACAGTAATCCTATACCGATGTGTTTTCGTCCATTCCAACCCATTCTTAACTAATCGAGCGTAATCCATTGCATATTGAAGCTCACTGCTTCGTTTTCTTTCATATGGAATTCTCTGTTGTGTAAATGTCTGTGTTCACAGCTCTCTTTCCTTCCAAGTCGTATCTAGAGTCTTTATGCATATCATATCGTAGTATCACTGGTATGCACTGACTCTTGAGGTAAATGCTATCACGACTTATATCTAGTGTGTATAGTAATCAAGAGTGAAGAAAAAATGCGAGAGAGCTACAACTACAAGAAGTGTAGTGAATTTATTCGAAAGCTATATATAGATACATTCTTGTATTGAAAATAATACAAAGAAATCCTTTGCAATGCAATGCAACGAGTACTTATAAATAAATATATACAATTTATAATGTAATATATGCATTCAACTCTTCTTGTGTGTATAACTGAAGGCACTTTAGTATAATATTGTAAATTGTAATGCATTTACCCATACGTATATAAACTGAATATGTAATATGGCAGTGATTTGTAATTTGAACAGGTCTCATTTGATCTACTATATGTTGTTGTAGTAGAGACTCTCTCTTTTTTGAAGACATATCTGATCGGGATGAAGAATGCTTCAAAGTGAGAGATTGGCACGTTGAGCGCTGGATAAGGTGAGAGGACGAGATGAAAGCAAATCAACCTAAACCACACAGCACCATCATCATCATTTCAGGCACCATACAAATATACAACGCAGTATAAAGTACAAGACGATGCAATACAATGAACAGAAGACGATGAGGACAAAAAACTCACACAGAATAAAAGAATACCAAGAGACTGCATCTCTTCAGCCTGTATAGAGTACTGTGTTTTTAACGTACGTACTAATAATATTATTTTTTGCCATTAATCTTCGCTTATGTTGACTAAGAATTCTTCAGCCTAAAAGCAATGAGAAATTGTGGAGGTGCATGGTGCTGAGAATCTTAGCTTGCATTGTCAATAGGCTCCTTACAACATTACATACAAATCTTTCCTTCCATCATATTTACCTTTATCTACACGTTGTAATTATAAGCACATAATATTTATAACAGATATAACAACTGAGATTCAGATTATTCCTTCGACATCCATTACTGAACTACCTACTATGTATAGAGAATAGGTAGCAGCTATTTATTTTGACATAACATAACAAGAGAGGTATACACTACACAGCTAACTTGTTTGATTTTATTAAACTCGCCAAGTTTATTTATGTACATTTAATTATTATACTTTTCTTGTTTGTTTCATGTATTTGTAAAACACACATAAATTTAATATGCCTACAGAGAGGTGTAACAAATGTGCTAATTAATTCATTGCTAACCGTGGAAATGGAAATAGCATTTATGTAACTGTTGTAAATATAAAGCTGTACTGTGCAAAGGGCTTGCTTACTTTAGAGTAGGTCCTTGAAATTTAAATTGATAAATGTTACATATTAGGTACATTTGTTAATTACTGATTATTTTGTTGCATGCATATTGCATATTAGTTTTTATTATTTAGCTTAAAGTTGTATTACATAATATACCTAACTAATACAAGAAATATAATTATATAGCAAACGCATAAACTCTTTTCCCAGTTTTCATGTGGTCACACGTACTACCTATACCTATCATATTTATTTTATTTTTTATGCAGATATTAATCATGTGTACTAGCCAATAACCAGGTGTTTGATCGATGATGATCATGATGATGATAATGAGTGAAGTAGTAACCCAGTGGTAAGTGGTGCTTGTAAATAGTACTATAGCTAATAATAAATCGACACACAATACTATATAATCAATATAAGGTTCATTTGCACTTCAACGAATTATTTTGTTCACTTAGCATAATAATTAATAGTAGGTGAAATAGGTCAAAAAGTAACCCTATATGTTGGTAAAAATCTCAAAATTTTGTACCTGCCTATATTCATTTGTTTCAGCGGGTTAGTATTTCAGTTTCAGTATTACTGCTGTAAGTGCTGTATAGGTGAATAATACATTCCGACTTTTGATAGAATGCTGTGACTGTGAATGCTCATTAACAAAATAATTCTACGCAGTAATTCTTATTCACAAACTAATTTCTGTTACGAATTCTATATAGTCTTTAGAAACTAAAACCTTCGATGTGTATCAAATTTTCCCTTCCCGTAAAGTAAGAAAAACTGTTCGAAGAATATGACCGAACATTTCCCCGTTGAGAAAATGGTTGTTGAAACCATGCTATATTGTAGTTTTAATCAGGAGTAATGTAATGCACCACAGGTACCAACAGTAGTCACTTATAGTAAGTAACTGAAAACGGCTTGCAATTTGATTCAAAGAATAGCGCAGCTCCAATCCGACCCACGCATATTATTTCCAAGTATTGTGTATTATATACAGGTAGTAGTGGAGATAGTAGCGTAGTATAGTATACAATATTACTGCGGTATGGCATTGTATTCAAAGCTCATTACTACCAACTACGCCGAAAACATTACAAAGAAACACATGAGAGAGAGAAGAGAGCACAGCCTAAGATGAATGAACTGAAATTGAAAAGCACGGCAAAGTTTGGAAATACTAATGTGAATTCTTGGACGAATACATATCTTATAGCAATTTATACATTCATAATACTCCTTCGTATGGCAAAACTTCTCGTATAGAAAATACATTCCTCTTGCATTTGTATTCTAAGGCTTATACTGCCTCTGCTACTAAAACAGCGTCGGACCCTGTTCTATAAGCAATCTAATCCAAATTTCAAAGCCAATCTATCTACGCCTAAAATACATTTGCAATTTGAATAAAGCAGCAAGGCTCGCTCGTTTCAGGATATATGATATATTTATAGCCACAGCTGTATATAAGTAATACTCCGGCAATAAAAGCGCTACACAACAACAGGGCAAGCAGCATAACACAGCCGGAGCTACAATGTAAAATAAGTATTAGGTATGTTGTATTTATAATAGAAGGAATAGCAGTGTAGGTTCTTTACACACAAAACCGTGTTATCCATATAGATATTTTACCTTTGGGTTTATATTCAAAACCTCTTTCTGTCTGCTGTGTACACATATTATTATTATATATGAAGTCTTTCTAGCACTTTGCTTTACATTGCATTGCATTACTCTCTTTCTTGATAGGAATATGGCTTGGCTTGGTTTGCTTTTGCTTGGCTCACTCAACTCTCGCCTGTGTGTATTGCATGTACTTACTCGATTCCCATCCATTCCATTATGTAGCCCTCTCTTCGTCTCTTCCATTCTATTCTTCTCTTCTTCTGTACTGGGTACTACTAGGTAGAAGTGACTTGACTAGCAACCAACTACTCTATTCTCAATTCCATTGCTTTCAATCCCGCCTGATGATTAATGACTAACGCTTGTCAAATGTGGAGGTTGAAAGAAAGAATCGATGGCCCATTATACATTATAATGTTCAGACCATGCCAAGCCAGCAAACCTCGTCAGACGTTTACATCCAAGAGTCACTCAAAACTTAGACAAATCCAACTCAAGTTTTAAAGGTAGCTCTGTAGAGCTGCTTTTGCTTTGCTGTACCCAGAACTCTCTCTCTCACTCTGTGGCTCTTTTACTCAGAGAGATTGTTCAGTTTTGTGAGTTGAGTGAGTTGCCTTCAGTTGGATTTGTATTATACCCTCCTTTGGCTTCGTTTCATCTATCCATCTTCGAAATTTCTACAGCCAACATTTTCTACCTTATGGAACGGATAGAGCCGTTTACCTCCACCGAACCCGCAGCAGCAGCAGACAGTACAAAATGCAATCCAATACAAATATGAAATGTCAGACCAGCCCATAGGAAGGCACATGTATACTGTATAATGAATAGACCCAGATCCAGACGAGTATACTTACCGTAACTTAGGTTTATAACTTATGTACAGAATGATCCAAAGTCAGTTGTATCTAGCAGCAGACTTACAAGACTTGAACATATTACAGTAATAAATACATAAATAGTACACACGTTAATAAGTTTCTTATTCCTTCCTTTTCATTTTTATCATTGGCTCAGCCAAACTTCCATTGCTGGGCTTGTTTGATCGTCTGACTTATTTTATTGCAGTTTACAGTACAGCACAGTTGTAAATAAGCATCATTTCATTAAACAACGAAAGTGAAATCAAGATACGATAGAATTACCAAATATCAAGAATGCGGTTTTCAGAAACCAACTGTAAGTTTCTTTACTAGATAATAGCAATAAGAACATCAAAGTAATTTTTAAACAAGGTACAATCATACACGCCTAGACTCTAAGTGCATGTGGAAAATTGTGTGAGCATACTTTAAGTTTTATCTGACTAACTGACTAGTATATAACTGCAAGTGTCATAATTCACGCAATTATTAAGTTTGTGGTAGACTTGAGTCAACAATTTTGATTTACATTCACTAATTAGAGGATACTAGCAGGCAGTCTTCGCTATTACATTTCCTCCCTGTTGGATAAACGAAGAAGGATACTCTACAGAACGTAGTTTGAAATCTAAACTGCTGAGATTACATTGTTTACAACAACTCTTCTTCTGCAATCTCAGGCAAAGTCAGATTGAAATGCCAAGAGTAGTAAGTCTAAGTCTATACGGAACAGCTGCTGAAAGTTTCTTTATGTGAGCAAAGCAGCAACAAGAGGAAATAGCTGTAAGAAGACAAAACACCTTAAACACAAGTTGTAAGCTGGTTTTAGTAGTAGTGTTGTCTTAAAATATTATGTCCAAGATTTGTTTGCATAATATGTACAAGTCGTGACTGATGTAGTATCATGTATGACTGTGACATATGCAATATTCATACAAAGGGAAAGTAAATACGCGGAAATAGAGAAAATGTAAAAACTCTGTGCAGACTAAAATACAAGAGGGAATAGGGATCAGTTAAAAAACTTTGTTGGCTTCACTTCTGTTTTCTGAGTAACATTAAAAGAGCGCAACAGACAGTAAGAGAAACTCAAGTTCGTGAACTTCTTGAGGAAACTCTGGTAACGACTAACGACACGACTACAACAGACACTTGCAAAAGTTGAAAGTGCGGAAGTTTCTATTGTCATTGCTTTTTCTTTACTATTCCTTGGCATCTGAGCGAAAGGACGGGAAATGACAGCTGTTTCAGCTCCTCACCCGCTTCTCCGTGTCATAACTAAAACCGACGAAAGCAGTAGCATTCTCAGATGAGTCTTGAATCTTATTTTTTCTCTTCTCTGACAACAACCAACACAAAATACCCCGTTCACATATTAGCTATGTAAAATATTTTCTCAAAATCTTTCCTGTCAAGTTTATGGAATTGAAAAATGTTCCTACATTCATATTATGTCTTGTAGGAGTATGATGTAGTGTAAGTGTAATGTATTGTAATGGAATGTAGTAATATATGGAACATGTATGTGAGTAATGAATACCAATAGGTAACCCATCCAGACATTTTGATAAAACTAAGCTTAAATGTCCATGTCGTAGTCTAGAATGCATTATTACGTTTCTTCACACTGACAACCTATCAAAATTTGTAGCTGAGGTTTGCGTTTTAAGCCTTATGCGCTTCAGTAGACTTATAATGTCGAAGTATCTGTAGTATTTTGTTTGTTAGCTATTTCTGTAATGCCACAGTCTACAGTTTAATCTTGATGGACAGTCTATCTTTCTACTGTATCTGTCTACCGATTTGAATTTAAAGCGAATTTCTGTTGTCTGCTTTCTAGTAGTCCATTACATTTGATTTAGATTATATAGGACAGGCGAGGCATAAGACGAACGCCAAGGGAGGGGAAAGGGACCAAGACATGCGACAAGGACAGATGCATCAACGTAGATTTTTATACAGATTCGCAATTCAGATGGAAAGTTACATTCAGAATGAATACAGAAAAAGACGAGAGAGAGAGGGCAAAAGCAAGAGATAGTAGAAAGAGATGTACAGTACGGGTCTTCTTGGTTGAATTCACTTCGTCCATACCTTGCCCTGCAGTATGAGGTATGAGAAGGAACCCTCCTTTCGTTTTCTTCTTTTGAATTGCCTTACTCTGAGAGTTTCATGGGACAGGTTTTACGAGAAAGAAGAATAAAATTGTCAGAAATCGTAGACTTGCATTGTTATATTTATACAAGATTTCCTTATAAATATACATACAGTCTATCGCATGCCGTAGCAGACCCAGCAAAGTATTCTAATGTCCCTGTTATACAAAGATATGCGCAATGCACCTTAAAATGGAATTTCACATAATAGTACACCTAAAAGTCTACGTAGAAAGTTTTGGGGTTAGAAGATAAGACATGAAGGAAAGTTTTGCAAACAACTTGATACAAGAATCTTACGCGCACTGTGAAACATCTACACACACCTTAACACGTTTACTTTATAAGGTATGTACGACCTGGTAGGTCTCAGCAGTAGTTTCGCTAGCATTTATTTATCTAACTAAAAGATATTTACGTATTTAAAGGCATTCGAGAGTATGTGTACATGCAATATATAATTGTACATGGAGCTACACAGTATAAACGACGAGGACGCAGTTATATCTCACTAAGAGTAAAGCCGGCGCCTAAAACAGTGAATCTTCCGGTCGGGTAATGGAAATGGTATCTACACAGGCATACTGAAGCATACAATGTATTTGTATATAGCACACATCACGGAAGAAGGAAACGGGAGTGCCCGATGAAATGCCTGTGCAATACTACCATGGCAGCTTTCTTACAAGAGTTACAGCAACTAAAGCTGGAATCTACAGAAAGCAAGCCAAACGAAGCTACTACATGCAAGAAGCCAGTGAAACAGTTCGTACACATAACAATCTCCTTTCGGCACAGATCGATAACCATACGGAAAGGTTTGCCATCACATTGCACACATAGCAAAGAATCTGTGGATAGCTTAGTTCTACTTATATCGTACATATTCCTATAGATGACAGCTAGAGAACATTCTCCAGCTACTTATACGCATATACAATTTACTAATACTGTATTACAATTGTTTTGTGTGTGGTATAACATAACATATATACAAGGGAATGATATAGAGTGGCTGCTGGAGGCTGAAACTACAACCCATCTGTCCCTGACTTGGTTTTCGGTATGGCGTTACGTTACGCTATGCTTATCTTCCACTGCTACTGTGTGTAACATGTATACACAGTATATGGAAACAGGTTTGCTCTCTGCTTCTCTCTCTCTCTCACTCTCTTTTTCGGTTCGGTTTCATTCGGGATCGGAGTAACAGCGAGAGCTTTGCTTTCGAATCTCGTATCCTCTGCTCTCGTTTGCCACGAAGAGACGTGCGGCTACAACGCCCGCGAGTAAGTGGCAGGCAGAGTGAAAAGCTCGCATCACATCTCAGACTGAATCCAACTACCTCGGAGACTCGACACAGAGAGCTGGCAGAACAGATTCATTCCATACTCCCGTTCCCAATTCTTACTTTCCTTAGGGAGAAGCAGCCAGGAGCATAGAGAACGTACACGTAGAGCGAGAAAGAGAGAGAGAGAGCCGACGAAGACGTGTTTGTAGGATCGGTGAAAAGCTTTTTCATATCTTAGCCACATACATAATGTACACTGAGCGTATCTAACATAACGTAATGTAAGTAGGTAGAGGAGACGAGAGAGTGAAGGCAGAATACACAGCAGAGAGTGGGGAAAGCTTCGACTTCGGCTTCGACGACAGCAGCTTCTACTGCTTCTGTCCGCTCTCTCGTCTCGTCTCTTGAACCAGCAGTACGTACAAATACAAGAACACTGTTTGGTCCTATGTTCAAAGTTTTATGCTGCGTCCGTTGTCGGGCTCCAGTCTCAGCATCTCACTGTATTCTCATCGCTCATCAGAGTTGCAGTCGAGTTGCAACGCTGCTTCGTCTCTCCCTTCCACTCCCATTTCAGTCCAGCTTTTCCTTCACCTCCGCTAACATTGACTTGAATTTACTTTCTCGGACTAATTTCTTTTTTTAATTTCAAACTCTTTCAAAGTAAGTTGTACAAGTTGGCTATTACTATTTGATACTTTAGATCTTGCTCTACATTTTAACGGTATTTTTTCAAGTCAAGATTCACTGGTTGATAAATAATTTCGATTTTAATTTCAAGCAGAAGAACCTAGATTGGGATTTTGGAGAGAAGTAGAGTGCGTAGTCAAGTCAGTGGATTCAAGTCAGTATGTAGTGGTAGTGTGTAGTGCAGAGATACAACAACTTGCCTGCCTTTCCCATTACCGATCCGATCTTTCTGTTAGCAGCAGTGTGTATCTGTTCTTCATCTCTCTCCTCTAGCGACTTCCTACGACATCACCATCGCCAGATACGGACAACTCACAGAGGCACACACACTTACTTCACTTTCGTTCGTTCTCTTTTCAACGTGTGGCTCAGATACTCGGCAACAAGATTCTCCACAGACTGCTTTCATTTCTACTTTCACACTTCAAACTGGTATGTTCACTTTTCTTATTTTTAGATTAGCAATGCTTAAAAGTAGAAAGCATGTTGCTTATAAATACCACATGCAGTACGCTCGTTTTCTATAAGCTGTTATTAAACACATACGCATTCATTATACCTAACACAGCTTTACACCAACTGGGCTCTTATTTCTTATACACATTATTATATAACACAACCTACCTAACTTTCCTATTAAATTTTTAAAATGTCAAATTCCTTATCCTTTCATATAACATATTTATCTTACCTATACCTAATGTTACTTTTTGTACAGAAATGATATAAAAGAAAAATATTTAACTACCCAAATGATATACGCAATTTTTTTGTATGTATATTTTACATGCATTTCGCTGATGTCATATCTGTACAAAAGGTAGAAGAATAACGAGGTAATAATTTTCAGCTTCAAATGTCATAAATGCATAAATAAAGTAGCACAAGTAATAATATATTAATCACATAATCACTACAGTCATTAAATCTCTTTGTGTGCTACAACCTTAAAAAAATCAGTTTCCTCAATCCTCAAAGCCAAGCCGAAATCAAACAAATGTCAAACTAGTATTTACAAGATCCCTCACGAACCTCAAACAATATTGGTTCACTTATGGCTTTTGTGAGATACACGCTGCTGCTGCTCTATACGTATAGCAGAAGCAATATAAGTAGGAGAGGGGCTATGCATAATATATGGCACAGCATACATAGTGTTATAGTAAATCCGTATATACAACACTTTACTACAACGGGAGTGTGAATGATGAACAAGGGAGAACAATGGAATACATACACACAGCATTGCACTGCTTTGGAAGGGAATGGAATCGTCGGCTTGCATGCTAACAGGCAGTTTACGTCTCGTATGGGAAGTGGAGAATTTCTCACAAGAAACATTGTATTCTCTATATATCTCTCTCTCTCTCTGCGTACAGGCATATTATATGTTGTAGCATATATAGGAGAGCATATTGTTCCATATTTATACAGTAGGCATTATTCCATACTACTGCCACTACAATGTATCACAACACGATGGCAATGCAATACTATTGCAAAACACGGAAGTTATAAAGGCAGTGGCCGCAATGCATGTACTGTACTGTTAAATCAGTAACTGAGCTACTGGCCACTACACTGAAATCGTGATATGTTGTAGTGCTGATCTCAGATTTTCTCTTGTGTGTTAAAGTAATGCTATAAAGTTATCTTATGTGTTTTTTCATTTACTTTTTACACAACATTACTGTCACTTTAATGTGGAATAAATGACCTGAGTGAAACTCATTACCATAATGATTTTCAATCTTTGCATATTATTATGTGCTACTAAAGCACTATTCCTGAAATAACTACCGCTCTCTATTGTAATCCAAATATGAATGACTCGATTTTATTATCATCAAAATTGCAATCGAATTTTCTAATATTTATTCCCATACTTTCCTGCAGTTTAAAATGTAAATGCGAGTTTTCTTTGTCAAGCATGAAATAAAAATAAATACTTTAAGCGTAAAATCATAAAACTAGTATTTAACTAAACTAAACTTTAGTATTTAAATACTTTATTTTTATTAATCAAAAATTTACTAGTACATGCTTACGTGCATAAAAATCTTGTATACAACATTTTATCAATCTTCATCATAAGAGACATATTTCTCACTTGACTGATTTGATACCTTCATATTCATTTTCATACCTACATATAATATAATATGGGTTGCCACTATAATAATAGAAATGCGATTATTTGTTAATGGCTGCATTCTGTGGATTGTAAGTGTAAGGCTTAAAACAAGGGCTGCAAAAAAGATTTACTGTGCCGTTCGCTAAGCATCATTTGGTTCATTATGGTAGGTATTTTATGTGTATTGAGTACTGCATACGTCTTGAACCTGCATATAGCACTATATGAAATGAAGACTACGAGCAGTTTGCAAAAGTGTAATTTACAATGTGTTCCAATATTACAATAAAGAGCAGTATCATTAGATTTGATTATTATACAGGCGCTTGTCTGGTGATGGGAGTCTGAGTAATGAAATGAAACTAATTTTCTATACTTGAGCAAGTGTCAGTTCTGGTCTGAAGGCGCATTTCACATACACAATTTTGCTATAGAGTTTATACGTACTAGAATTGGACCGTGAATGGACTATGGACGCTTTGGGAAGGTACATTTATTATTATTCTCCAAGATGTGACTACTACTGCACCATATAAATACGTACAATATCATACTATCTGGTAAAGACCACTACAGATTAAGTATACAATGCCACCATGAAGAAGAAATGAAAGAATGAATGAGAAAATGAATCTCTGATTTGATTCACCATTATACATCCTATGCATATCTTGTTTGACTACTGCATCATCGCATCATAAGAATTATATAGAAGAACACATAGTCGAGTTGCTTGGACAGTATGTAGGTATACACAATGTTAAAACATATACAATGGAATTACACAGTGACTCGTAAATGTATTACTGGGGAGAGAATGTAAAATATCCATTCAATGTGAAAAGCATAATACAGGTGCACAAAAGATTCATGCATACACACAGAGCATAGATGTACACAGAGATACATGAAGAGCAAAGAACAAGGTAAGCAGCAGAAACTGTGAGCAAGACAGGAGAATAAAGCGAGGAAAAAACTCAACAGAGTGAGACTGAGAAATCGTGGTTGATTTGGCAATGAGAAAGAATGACAAGGTTGATGGAAGTAACAAACTGAGTTGAGTGCTAACAAAAGTTGTTGTAAGGACCCTAAGACTAATGTTTGCTGTAATGTAAGCAATTCAATCCAATCTAGCCTGTCGGCTACGAGACGTTGCTCTCTCACAGTGCCTATATAAAAATTACCCTGGCAGACTGTAATGTATAGACACAGAAGATTCTTCAACAACACGCTACAATACTTAAGTAGTCGGTAGACAGTGGGTAGTTGCTGTTGCTACAGTTGACTTGAGCCGAGATCTCCTCATGAAATCCTCCTTTGGCAGCGTAGAATGATTCCATTTCTTGTCGTAGTTTCACAAGTACATAAGTAAAGCACATTGAGACAGATATGAGAGAATGTGTGTACATTTGTGCTCGTATCTAATGTACATTAGATCAGCAGAAAAACCAGAGCAAAAAAGGAATTTGTGGTTGTGAGATCTTTTCTTTGTACTTGTAGGGATTTATATTGCTTTGCTTACATATAAGTATATAAATGTATGGAGTCGATGTACATAAAACCATCTCAACCATCCAGACACAGAGACATGTAGCAAAGGAAGGTCTGTGAGAAATGCAATTTGCCGTACTTTGTTGGTCTGTTAAGAATATTTGCGAAATTCGCTGCCAACACGTAGGTATGTATATAGATACCTACATATATTTTTTACAATGGCAATCAGTAGTGGTGGTGCGGGAATTTGTTATTTTCGTTTGTTCGTGTTTCTTGACAAAATAGAAATGGTCCATTTCCACTTTGTTTACTGGCGGAATCTGAAGACAAGCATAATTTGCTAAAATTAATCTTCACAAGGAAAACAGGGCAAGCTGGTTAAGTTTTGAAGAGGTAGGTTCAAAATGGCGTAAGGTCTAACCCCAATATCGACCGTTCATCACCCTTTCGTATGCATTAGGTGATTGCATGGCGGCATAGGCATGCGGTGACATGCGCTGCTTTAGTAAAGTAAAGGAGCTGAAGGAAGAGGATGGATGGATCAGATTCTCTATTCCGTGTCTGTGGAGACTCTCTCAGAGTTTGCTCTCTTTATATCCTAAATAGACGTATAAAACATATCACACACAAGGTCCACACAACTACAACAGCATATACACGCAACCCAAAAGCCTAAGCCCTTCCTTCCAAAATACCCGAATCCGGGAGCCATCACCATCACCACCCCTCCTTTCGCTTCCTGCTCTGCTCTCTCTCTCTCTCTCTCTCTTTTGCTCCTTTCGACTTTTCTTGATGCTTGCCTCTGCCTTTGCCTCTTACTCGACTACTAATACTTGACTGTTCCTAACTTGAATGGCCTGGGTGGCCTTCCTTTTATAAACTACATCATTGTCCTTCCTTTATATTACGCGAGCTATCCGATCCCATTCAATACGTTTTAAGTTTCCTAATATAAAATCAAGCTATTCTTTCCTTTCACTTGACTTCATGAACAATAGAGAAAACAAATTTCCGCTTGCCGATCAAATCAAAATCCAATTGCACAAGATTTACTACCCCTAAGTTACACAGGCTCTTTGCGTTGCTCCTTCCTAGTTTTCCGCAACCAGCAACTGTAGTCGTCCAGTCAAAGTCTAACTATCAACTATATCTGGTCCATTTCATCCCGTCCAGTTGAATTACTATATATACTTCCAATCCCACCCAATTTTCTTTCCACACAGTTGCCACTATAGCTGTTTCCAACCAGATATTTGCAACCGCAGAGTTTTCCTAATGCTTTTGTAATAGTCTGATCTAAAAAGGAATGAATGCTGTACGAAATGAAATAAAACACATCCTCGTCCACAAAACCCTCACCACACTATGAAATCAGGAGGATGGGAAACATTATTAGGTACTGGGATTAAAGGAATACGCAGTAATTCCGTCGGCTGCTTACAAATTACTCGGTCTAATATTTTATTATTCCTTAATGGCCTATGTATACACATACATATCTCTATACTGTGCACCCCAGATACACTAAGCTTGCAAATAATAAGTATGTAATTAGTAAAATAATTTTAAGCACTGTAAGCTTCATCTTGTAGTCCTAATGGTGTAGACTATTACAAGATAAATGTCAAAGTTTCAGTAGTTATCTGAGGTAAAGTACTAAAGGAAGATATAAAGATGCAACTTCTGCTTAACATACATACCTAAAGATAAGTACATTAGGTTGTGGATTTGCACTAAGCCTTTATGAAACACGACGACAAGACAACCACAAGGATTTTATTTGTATGCATAAAATGTAAGAACACATGTCGTCGCCTCGACAGAACACACAGCACAGTTACATAGGTGAGTACCTTTAATGCACCAATATACGTAACACAAGTTCACTGAGAGTGAGTGAGTACCTTCACATTACACATGTCACACAAAACGATGAATACCTCTGCTCATCTCCCTGTTCTAATGGTCCATGATCCTTATAAAATAAGAACATCTATATTCTTATGTTCCATAATGTAGGAACAAGGCAGAAGTTGTACGTTCATCTTTATTCTCTGTGTGTGTGGATAAGGAAAGCAGGGAGAGTCGTCGGGGAGGGATGGATGGATGGTTTCAATGTAGTTAAATCTTTCCCATGGCCCAGCTTAGCCACTCGTGAGTCTCATGATGATGGAAGTGGTAAAAAGGTGATATAAGTTTTATGAGCAATTTATTAGGCGTTTTGAGCCGATTCCAAATTGCGGATTAGGATTACGACGTGTAGTTGCAGGTTTACGTTGACGTAACCCTTGTCACGGAAGTGTAGTTTGAAGATAAGGGAAAAGTCGAAGGAACAGTTTAGTGCTGGTCGTAATAGTAGTCAAGAAACTTTTGCGCTAAGTAAAAGAGGAAGGAAAGGAAATTGATGTGATAGGATTCAGTCGTACAAGATCTACTCGACTGCGTGACATGACACGACAGACTAGACAAGGCAAGTCATTTGTTTTCCCATGTGTTTGCTTTATGTGCTATTTCGTTTCATTTCATTCACCAGTCCAAACACGATGTACCAAGACGTATAAGTACAAGTATTAATAGCCAAGTTATATACTCACTCGCTCAGTCGTTTCCCAGATATATGTCAATATAAAATAAAAGGTGTGTCTACCAGTTACCAGTTACTGCACATCAGTATCACTGTCTTCTGCCAACTGCAATAACTAATAATAATATTACCTATGTATACAGTGTACTTGGGTAATTGGTATAGTATAGAGTGGATTGGATGGTGGTGTGTGTAATACTAATAGTAGTGGAGTACCTACTACATGCATTATTAGTAGTCGTGTAAAGTAACAGACGATGCTCCCCAGCTCAAAACTCATGGTCAAACAGACAAATAGTAAAGCTTTATTACGAGCGTAAAACTTTTCTTCGTATTTTTTAATTTTGCAAGAAATTGCTGTGCACCTAAATTGAGCTGAGAAAGATTTATTGAATTGCTTTTGCCATTATTGATACGGGCTGTACTCATTATGCCTAATGGCCATACTTTCGATCCTTATCCTTCTCAGACTCGTGATCACCTTCATTTTCTCAGGAATGCAGAATACTTTCCTATAAATATCATCATTTGTATCTATCATCCATTGTACAGAATAGCATCATCCTGCAAAAAATAATTGCAGAGCTATGTCAATACTTTGTTAATTCCTTTGCTGATTAACCGATAGTGGAGAAATGAATGACCTTATATAGTAGGTATGTAGCATTGTACTGTGTACTTAATTTCTACAGTACAGAGGATTAACTCACAATCAATCGACTTTAAACAACAGGCTGGGTTCATGCAGCCGAAATGTAGGTAATTTTAATATGAAACTTCCGTTTGACCAGAAATATAAAGTTGATAAATTTTATTACTTAAAGAGACTGTGTAGATGTGGAGTGCAAAAGTACATAGTTTATTTTTCTAAATGTTATTCTGAAAGATGCACTTAAAGTGTATAGAAAGTTTTAAAAAATAGTAGAAAAATATATTATAAAAGCTAGAGAAGTATCTGTTGAAGATATTTATATGTGGTGTGATCATTTGAGGTTTCAGAGGGGTCACATTGTAAACTGCACAATAGAAAATTACTTTTATACAATGCATATCAAGTTTTGAGTATAAGAATAGAAGGCATGTTGTAGGAGTTTTAGTTGTCGACTGTGTGAGATGAGGATGAGTGAAATGAGGGATCTCAGGTTGCCCAATCTTTTGCTATCGTTTCGGGTGCTTTTGAAGAGCTCGCATAATCATTAATCTTGGCTAAGCTGTCATCCACGCTTCCACTGTGCTTCCCTTTTCCTTTCCTTTAGCTTCGCTCCACATGGCATGCCATGTCTACGTCTAATGCCTGAAATGGCTTGGCATGGCATTGCTTCGTCTGCAACTGACTGAACGTATTCATCTCCGTCGTGCACGAGCATAAGCAAAAGATATTCCTTTTTGCCCTTTCTCAGCTTGCTTTTCCTTTACTTTCATTTACCTCATTTCATTCTATTCGGCCTACTTGTATACACACAATGCTATACAGGATTAATATTTCTCTATCATCCTTATATACAATTCTCTCATTTTGTACCAGCAGATTCTATGCATTATATGCTACATGCACATACAATACATGGCTACATTTAATTCTATGCTCCCAGCAAATATTAATGTTGGTTGTAGCCAGGCGAGCAGTTAACTATACAACACACACGAAAAGGAAGAAGACTCCCGCGTTTCATTTTTTATTATTTGACTCGCCAACACCAAACTGGTTGAGCGATGAGCACAGCAAAGTAACTACTTTGTTACGGAAAATAATAATACTATCTTTCTGTCAGCTAAATCCTATCAGCCTATATGCCCTATACATACAGGACTATATTCAGAGCTGAATCATAATCTTTAGCACACAATAGAACAAGTCGTTATACAGTCTAAATGTATAACACAGCCAGAGAGAGAGAGAGAGAGTTATGTTCGATAAGCCTTGATTTGATCCTTCTTTGAGAATTGTCTGACTAATGCTACGCAGTATACAGCTGTCTTCTCTTGTCTGTAGTGATTCGGAAATGAAACGAAAAGCTGACAAGCAGAAAGCTAAAAGACGAGAAATTTACATTCAATCTACTGACGAAGCTGAGGATCTGTATAGTGCACCTATATCATTATATCTCCTCAAGCTAAAGTGTGGGCGTGGAAAAAACATGTCTTGTTCTATGAACGTTCTAGTAGACTTTTCGCTTTTGACATCCGTACGTATTTACTTACATCTGATTCGGTCTTATAGTATTTAGGTATGTTATTGATAGAAAAGTCAAATCTACTTTAGATATGATTATTAGCAGTTGGTGATGATTTGTGTTGACTTAAAGGATAATATCCACATTATAGAAAATGGCAAAGAGAAAAGAAAGAAAGGAAGCTCACGAACAAAAAGTCTGATATTGATGACTTTCTTGTTTGCTCCGCCGTTTGGCTTCTCTTGTCTGCTTTTTTTCCCAGTCTGCCACGACTTTTTAGGTCAGAGACCTTTTCCTCACAAAAACTGGCGGAATATGAAAATATATGATTATCATCCTATGGCACTGTCTGCATCGAGTATTTAAGGAGGAGTTCACAGCGAAGAAGTAATTACTACACACGTATTTCAGTTTCGTCATTACTTTTTAGTATTTCCAGTAATTTCATACATTAATATATTTAGAAAGACTATCGTATTAATGTACTCGTGGAACATACTGTTTTAAGCTACTATACTAGCAGAAAACTTAAATCTTCATTACATCATTATTTTCATGATATAATAGGGAAATGCAAAATGGCAAAATTCTTGTAATTGGTAAATAGACAATTTAGGCAAAGCACCATGTCAGTTTCGTAGCTTATACTTACTGCGAGTATGATATTTCTATAGTAGTTCCACGGTGGTGGTCAAGTACCTGTAACGACTAAAATTTGTAATAGCAATCAAATAGACTGAAGCTAATACCTCCTGGCATCATAGCGAGAATTTAGAAATGCCGTGACAGGACAGGATACACAAGAAAAGCTTGCGTGCAGAAAGGTCTAAAAACTGAAGGCGAGGGCTGGAACATTTCATTTCATTACCCTTCAACTCATACGGAAAAGTCTAGCCCATTCAGATTTTAAGCAATAGAGGAAGGTGTATGCTTTACTCAACTACAATATGAATGCATGTGAACTGAACGCAGTCCACAAAAGCTTCACAGATTATTTCTTCGAGACTACTAGCTACTCCTATAAGGCTCTTTCCGTCTGACTTGTATTGCGCTACAGAAAATCTGTGTGAAAGAAACATTGCATTAGCTTGTCTATTTTGTCTAAATATGTATATAGCTTAAAATGCCTGTATATAGTCTTTTCATTGCAAATAAATATAGAAATAGTAAAGTAGTGAAGTCAAAGCTGGAGTCAACTGAGCATTGGATGGAAGCTACTACTATGATCAAATAGTGTGATGTCTTATAGTAAAATTCTGACAACCAAAATATTCACCATCTCAACTAAATATAATAAAAGCGTCTTAGCAGGTAGATTCACATCACTCAATGGAATCGTGCTGGTTGGTGTTCTTCATCATCTCCTTTATTTCAAATACTGTCTCAGAGTTGAGTTTGAGCTGCACTGAATAAATTTTTTTCACACCGCACACCGTTGTATCGTAACGAAAGCCGGACAAAGCCTTTATGTGAAGACTGTAGAGTGTACCATGAAATATCACGTAGTTCAGACTATAGGGCAGTGGCAGTACTTACATTAAAGAAATGGCTTGAGCTGCCGAGAAGAAAAATCTCATCCAATCTTATTTGACGGACTCAGTGAATGGAATGTGATCGCAAAAAGTGTAAATTAATGGGCCTATTATTCAACTCATTGTTGCTTTCTGCCTATCTCTCCCGTGTTAGATTGAGCAATTTGTAAATCCTGTTTTTTTCAACCAAAGTAGATATATAAAGTGAGAACTATACAGTCTGTGTGTCTGTGTAGTGCAACATCACTTTACTATTTCACGTACAATAAGCTACACAGATACAGATACAATACTACTACAATATAAAATATGTACTGAAACGTGTAAACTGCTACACTGTACTTCATTCCGTGTTTTCATCAAATACTACATGATTTGTACATTTGTCATGTAGTTACTACATCCCTACTGCATTTAATACTCATACTCTTTCGTGCATTTCAAGACAGTCTCGCCTTTTTTAATACTTTTCACATAGGTTTGTTCTATGCTTTGACAGGAAATACTAGCAATTATTATTTCGTCGAGTTCATTAAATATTGCTAAGAAATGAAGAGACTTGACTTATTGCTATAACTTTTCCCATTCATTATTTTCCTTTCAAAGTCTTACTCGATAGATATACTTATCTTTCAAATGTGATGATTTGATAGGAATATCAATCATAAACACACAACCACAATGTTGAATTCATTTGTAATTCCAAACGCCAAATACCTATAGTATCACTTTAATCGGAAATATTAATGCAATGTCTCATAAAATGATCAAACTGTGCATATAAGTATATTGAGAATATAATAGGCAAGGACTAATGGATCTCTAAAAGAATGAATGAATTAGTTTTATCTAACCTACCTTCTTTTACACACACAAGTTCTTTATTCTCTGGCATAATCATACTCATTCGTTCGTGGAATAAAATTCAAGAAATGATTTTTGTAGAAGATAATGAGAAAGTTTGTTTGCAAATTTTTGGCAATTTGGGTGATTGCTCTGCTTTGATTTGCTTAAAGTAGAAAAGTAATATTTTTGCTCTATAAAGTCAGTTTACAGAAAAGCGTGTAATATGACATCTGTAGTATACACAAGAATAGGGTAATATTTAATAGGAGCAATTGAAAAGGGAAGAGGTTTGCCCGAGCGTGTCCATAATTCTCCATAACGAGTCTTTCATGAGTTTCAGGTAGTTGAGTCGTGTCTATTTAAGCACAACGAAGAGCCGAAATGAGCCAATGTTAACCAAACTTTCCACAGCTATTCTATGAAGGCACTACAAGACATGGTGCATTTTATTGTAATAAGCCCTGACTAAGAGAGAGAGAGAGGATTGAAAGGGTAATACAATAATAAATACGAAAGGAAGCACTTGGTGGTACACAAGTAAGCCGAAACCTGTGCTTTGCTTTGGTCGTGTACAAAATCAGCCAAGGCATACGGCAATATACAAAATACAAGACAAGACAAAGTTGGTCTCAACGAAATATTGTTCTATGCATGTACCTTTATGATCAGTAATAACTTTCGATATATTTACCATAGTAATAGAGCAGGAAGAGGCTGGGAAAACTTCAAGCTGAATTGAAACTTGAAACTGGACTTTATTTATTACGTTCATAATTGGTTTTAGTTTATATCGCATCGTACGATGTATTGAGCACATGCCTCTCTTGGGTTATCTGCACTTATCATTAGTTGGGCATAGAACAACGCGTATAGTGAAGGAAGAACTTTTAGTCCACACTCATCTTGTTTCATCTCACTCTCTTCTGTGCCACCTGAGGCGATAGCTATTTACGTATATTTTATGTATTCTACTATATATTCTCCGAGTTACAATCAGTTTAGGTGTACAATGTTTCAGCTCCTCGCTGTAGCATTCAGAGTTACATATAGTAGTAGGAGCATTGAACATTGAACATGTGCATGTGGGCATAATACATTTTATTAACGTGTAGATTCAGCTCAGCGTGACTCATGAGAGAACTCTAATAGATTATGTATAGTAGTTGGTTAAACTAATTATATGTCGTGTTTTTCAAAACCAATGTACGTAATAAATTTCATAATATGCATAATGTTAGTACACCTGTGTGTACTTAAATTTTGACTGTAATTTTCAGCATATCTCAACAAAAATTAGACTTGATGGAGTTCAAAATGTAGTAAAAGCTTAAGTGCACTTTTCAAAATGGTGTATAGCTATGGTATGCTTGTTTACGTGATGATGTAGTAATACCACCATTAGTGAGGTTTAGTGTTAAAGTAACGAGATGTAGCATAAAAGGTAAAATAAAAGAGGAAGCTTCCATACTTACTACTTACATATAGGTATAGGTGGTAGCAGAATATTATGTCTGAGAAAATGCATGGAATAATACATAATTGCTGTGGATATTTTCAGCGACTAATGCATAACAAGGCAAGACTCAATTATTTCCTCTACTTTCAATAGTTTAGAGAACAGCGCAGTGCTTATTTTACATTTACGGTGGAAGTATGGATTGTATTGCATTCATCTTGGGTTTTTTGGTTAATTCGTAATGTCAGCAAACAGCTAGACACAACGAAACAGTAGACCCCAGTTGAATGGAAAGTTTGTAACGGAAATAATTGATAATTGGTTTGGCCATCACAGTTTGATATGCGAGTTGAACATTGCGTGGCTGATCGTTGTGAATTTACCATAGCTCCCAGCCTAATGTTTTTAATGTGGTAACACACTGATATTTTACTTTTATTTCAGTTTTACATACCTTATTCGCTTACAAAAAACTGTGAAGTTCTAACTCGTAATTCCTTCATGTAGTATGTGGTACTATCTGTACGAAGGAAAAAACTATTTTTTATTTGCCACTACATTTTATTACTATACATCTAACCGTATTTAAAGTAGTCGTGCACAGTTACTACAAATACTATACACATACCTGCCTGGTTTACAAGGATGCATTTCTTATTATTCGCTGTGAAAAATTAGAGAACACATTTACAATAGAAAACGTAGTACAAGAGAAATGGGCGACATTTGTTGCAAAGGAAACTAAAAGACCATTCCACCACTCGCCATCAGATTAGTTCATAATTTCCGTGGAGAGTTATGATTATTACTACTGGGCTACTACAACAGAAAGAGCCATAAGGCAAGTTGAATTGGGACTAATGGGATGTTCTTCGCAAGCTTAATGCTGTATAATCGAGGTAATGTAATGTAGATAATGGAAAATGATGTAATACAATGAAACTACAAGTATAAATACAACGAGTAGTAACGAGAGTCTTCTCAGAATATTGAAGTATATAGGCACACTCTCTACTACATCATGTAATATACAAAGATACAATATAAAACATGTACTGTACAATTCCCAATGGTAAACTCAACTTTATAGCCACGAAGACAGATATTAAGAGATGAGATGATATTGAATGTAATATACTACTACAGCAAAATGAAAGTTATGTTATACTCTCAAGATGTTACAAAGCTCACAATGTGACTGTGGCGTGGACTAGAACTATACTGGTCATAATCTAAGGTAAAGTAAGTAAAGTAAGATCACAGTTTAGATAACGATACCTGAGTTGTGTTTGTGTGGTTACTATATATTATATTATTCGTTGGTTTAACAGATAAATGAACGTAGTAAAATGAAATATATGTATACAGAGATATTTTATATTGTATGAAAAGTCCTTGGAATCTTTCGGCTTCAATTCTGTATTCAATAGCGGCTATACTTAAGGAACAATGTAAATATCTATTGCTTTCAGTTTGACGCAGCGTTCTGTCTTAGTAGAGACCATAAAAACTATAGCAAACATACAAAGCGTGCGTTTAGCCAACAAACATGATCAGATTATTATATTATGTATAACATCATATACTAGCTAGGCATATTAGGTTAGTCATACAAGCGATTTATTTGTACAGTCAAACTTTTTCTCTCTTTAACTACAGAAGATGTACAAACTTTGCATTGTTTATTGCTGTGGTAAGTGTTTATTCAATTGACAGGTTTAATAATTTCATTCAACTAATTTGTAAAAATACAGCAAATTCACCATGTTATTATATTTCTCAAACCTATAGCTATAATATGTTTTTCTGAAAGTAAAAATTATACCTACTATTGTGTTATGAACTATACGTATGATGCCTAGTTTCGAACGCAATGCCAATAAGGTGTATAAGAAATTATTTGTATAGCTATAGCATTACCATTACCTGCTGTAGCATTTGATTATCATTATCATACTATGGTAATTGCAAATGAAACAAATGTGAATTCGATAATAAAGTAAATGTGGAATAGTAGAAACGAAATAGTAATAAGTGATTTGAACTTGAGAATAGGGTTTCCCTCAGAAGGAATATACGTCTGCTTGGTTTTAGCAGGAGTCACAGTCACAGTCATATAGACATGAGTATGATTGCACACACAAACACACGTAGCATTACACATTCACATTATGATACACCTTGTAGATAAGAGAGAGATAGAGACCAAAGGAGAGTATTTGAGTCCGAGCAATATGCCTGGCGGCTCATCCGTTTTCTGATGAATTTTTTGCTCGGGTTTAAGAAGAGTAAGGATAGTCCAAGGCAAGAAGACTCTCTCTCTCTGTCTCTGTTCAATAATGTGTTCTGTTGGTTGTGGCTGCGAATGAATGTCTTCTCTTTGTGCATTTCATATGGCCACATAGACAGGACAGACAACAGTACCAAGTGTGGTGTGAGAGAGATTAAGTACCTACTCCATGTGAATGTGTATCCCTGTTTTGCCTTTTCGACTTCACCATTATCTCTATATCTGTATTGTTCATTTGTATACCTACTTGGTATATTGGTTGCTACTACATCCACACAGCTATAGGTGTCTGCAGTTTTTACCTGAGTCTTTCTTATTAGGATAATGTAGCCGATGTGTAGCCAAGTCAAACCAGACAAGTTGAAAAACACGGCAGAGTGCAATATAACATGTGTGTATAGCACTAGAGGTATATGGTGTTTACGTTGTAGTGCATGTACTACTTAGATTATTACTCGTGTGTGTAGTGTACACAGTCAAGAGCTGAAGTATATTGAATTTTGTACTCGAGAGTATTAGATTGGGATTGGAGTGCCAAGTGAGGTGAGAAAAAACAGAGGAGGGAAATTGTCTTGTCTTGCCGGTAGACGAGAGAGAGAAGGAGAATACCGGCAAGACGAGAAAGGTTTTATTTTATTGTGATGTGATGTTACTATTCCATTCCTTGAAGCAATTACACAAATCTCAACACCATCTGAATCACGAACACGATCCACTTGGTGGCTGCCTTTGCTTCTATCTTAAAATATTTATGTCTTGCTCTATTCGTCTTTGGTGGCTTGGTTTGTGCTTAGCTTACCGTATTGCATTTTGTCGGTCTTTACGATTATTGAAATTGATTTTCTGATAGACTCGCTATACTTCTGCTTCTAATGCTTTGTTTCTACATAGGCACTACTATAATTTTATATAAAGTTGCTTTAAATATTCAGCCAGTATAACTAATTTTCATCTCTTGATATATTGCAGATTTCTGGAGAAAATGGAATCTATTTGGTGATGGTGGTGGTGCTGCCTTCGTGATGTCTCCCCTTCCGATTTGAAGAGTTAATTCAGTTGTACATTCGCCTGCACTTAAGCGTTTATAAAATTACAGACACTTAGGTTTAATAATCTTAACGATGGGTTTAACATAGACGAGGTAGGTATCAAAAGCGACGCTAATGTGGTGTCACAAACAAACTCGCAAGTGGGTATTTATTTTCAATAATCATAATAATGCATGTGGATATTTTATGCAAGGATAGAAAGTGATTTCACTTATAGTCAGCGTAGAAATACATAGGGATGGAAAAGTATCCGAAATTGTGTGGTTGGGAAACTTTGGAGGAAACCATCAAGCTGAACATTAATATCGAAATAAAAAATGCTGGCGGCTCAGTGCCTTTTGCATTTGAGTCGAGTTGCCCTGCGAGCATGAGTTGAGTTGACTTGTCTTGAGTTTTGCCTCTTTCCACGTAGACTGACAAGAGTTGAAGAGAATTTTTTACATGGATTTATGCATGCCTAAGTATACGTTCCATGTTACACGTTTAAAAGATAAACGACTGCACTGGAGTGATGGTGAGCCATTTCTGTGAAGGAAACCAGGGGCATTGCTTCACTGAAGTAGAATTTAAGTAACATTTTACTCTAGTGGTAAGAGCTTAATGCAGAAAAAGGAATATCATCATGTCTCTGCATTGTATGGGTAACTGATTGTTAGCTTGACTGTTTGCTCATGAGAAAAACTCAAAGTAAGGATGAGATGAGAGAATAAAAGAAAAGATGGAAGCGAGACGAGAGATTTTCTGTGGAAGAAAGAGTTCTCGCTATCTTCGGCTACGCTCCACGCTTAATCATCGAAAAATACTGGTAACTGCATGAAAATCTACAGTAGAATGACTCACGGTGTGGTTCACAATGACAATGACACTTTGCTTGATTTACAAGATGGCAATTTGATTTTTGGTGCATTTCTTCTCTCTCATTTCGTCTCCTCCTCCTTCCAGACTCATTTTATCAGATCATTTACTCCACTTCTTCATTCTTACTCTACCACGACCAAACGTCTCCTCTAATTTTCTGCCATTAAAAGGCTGCATTGTGTGCAATCTCCATTTGAAACTCTAAATGGTTAAAATGTATAGAAATTAAAGCCAATATTAAATTCAACTTGAATTTACATGTTAAACGTTATAGCATGCATATTCACTAATAGCTGCTCAATAATTTCTCAAATCTACTTTGCTTAAAACTTTCCTGTGATGTAAATGGCACGATTGCTTGGGCAAATGCAAATGGTCACAATTAGTATCTGAGTTATGCTCGATGGAATTTGAAACGGTAAGTTTACCAGCAGAGTCAAGAAAGAGTCTTTAATGATTCTCTAATGAGTTCTCTTTCGGAAGGCTCTAAAGCCCAAAGTTCCACAGTGGCTGACGAGTCTGAAGCTAAAGCCCCTGCCACTTACACAAGAAACGATTATAATAAACGCTGGCTAAGGTAAGAATTCGGGACAGATGGTATGCTTTGCAATTCCACCGTAGCTCTTATTGTGCTTTTCTAGTGCTTGTGATGATGATCATTCATTACATTTCATGACATAACAATTTTTTCATTTTATTACACACATACTTTTAAGTGATCAAAAGACTTGTCATTGTCCCTTCTTATACAGATAGACATTATTGTCTTGAATTCTCTTCAAATTTCTCTTGGAATAACTCCTTACCTATAATAATAATATTAACTTGCGATGATCGCAGCAACTGGCAATTTTCATTTATTCTCACTTAATGCTGTTATTCTTTCATCCATCCTCTACTATTTGTACAATGTCTCATCTGAGTACACAAATCACAGGGGGTTCCTGTTTCTATCTTTTACTTACATAGTAAATCTATTCCCAGACAAAGTAGATATTCTGACTTTGTAAGTACGTATAGTAGTATGTCCCTACAAAAATAGAATGCAAATTAGTAACACTATTACGTTATACTCACATACACACGACATCCATATTCAAATGAGATTCTCCATACATTGGTATTTTCAGAGCCTTCATTATTTTACAACGTGTCTTCAAATGACAATAATATCTTCAGTGGTTATAGATTACGAAGCGATGATTCAATTGAAATAATATTATCATTTCTAATTTTGTCCCATTGAATTTCTAATAACGTTACTACAACGTATGCTTAGTCCATTCGTACGTAGTAATGGTTAGTGTCTATCTAGATTTGATTCGAAGCTTACTAATCTATATGTGCATGAACTTATAGGTAGGTTGAATTAGCCAGAAGTCGTGGATAGTGTTAAAGTATAAAGAGAGAGAGAGGCTTTATTCAAATGTGATATCTGAAATCTTGTATGCAGATAGATGATCATGATGATGAGCAATGCGATACGAAATTATTCTGATTTCCTACCTTAGCATACTTTCTTTCCCGTCCCTAACTACTAGTAACAATAGAAATGAAAAGTAGAATGTAATATCCTATTAGATTCACAATCTCAATTTGAAAGACACAAAGCAATTTACCTACAACAGTCCATGGAAAGCGTATAGCGTATCTAGTACATATGTGGCTCTATTCCCACTGTGTGTGCCTGTAGTAATATACGAAAATGCATTCTCTACTTCGCTCACAACTGACTAGGTACTACTTACGTGAGAATACTATTAGAAACGAGTGTAAAAACGATGGTAACTCTACTGAATGTGAGTTGAGCTCAACTCTAATCTAGTCTTGCCTTGTCTTATGGTGAGCTTAACAACCAAAGAAAATTCGAAGATCGTGAGCTAAGCTAACGTAGCAAACACCATATCGTAATGGAGTGCTTAGCAATGCTCGACAAGAACAGTCGACGTCTCAAAAGAAAAATTCTCTTCACTTTTTCTTTTCAGAGCATAAGACAAGGGAGATACTTTCGTAGACACAGCCAGACATACATTTGCTTTACTGAAAGAGAGACCATAGTAATATTCTGTATATTGTAATAGTCAAGTAGGTACCTTCCTTCTTTTCGTTTTAGGTATATCTCCATATTATCCTGTACCTATATCCATCACCGTCTTTTCGTCTTAAGCTCACTAGGTATAGAAAATAATATTGTAAAGAGAATGATCAAGTGTTATTCTGAAGGCAAGTTGAATCGTGCGGTGGTGGTATATACAACGTACATTCCTACATCATTCATACCTACCTACTTATTTCTACTATGATGTAGTATAATATAGCTCCGTGCACAATCCACACACAAATTCACATTATACGACTTGAGTATTGCTCCTGAGCTGACTACCTTTACCATGTCGTTCGTGAATGTATCTCGTGTGTAAATGTAATGTGTAAAAAGTACACGGAGAATATTATAGGCAAGCTGAGCGTAGTAGTAGTAAGTGGTGGTGGTAGTGAAGTAAGTGCAATGCATTGTGTGTTTGTGTGTACGGTGGAGCTTGGACTGTATATAAAGTGTATACGTTCATTTGAGTTGGGATTGCCGATTGGGATGAGAGGAGATAGTCCCAGTCAGTCACACTCTGGCCAAGCACTTGCCGAGCAGTTCAGCAGAGGAGAATCCTATTCTCATTCTTTACCTGCAATCCTTCACGGCAAGTTGTGTGTGCGATTTGTTCCTCTGCTGCTACTTCCAAGTTTCCAACTCTGTTTCAACTTACTTGCTTGTTAGTTCTTGCTGCAATCAGTTGGATTGAAATAGCAAAGCTGCAAGTAAAGTACATTTTACAACATTCTTCCATTTGGCTTGTGCTAAATTACTGTACTGAACTCGTTCAAATTACTATTACTGCTGAGTTACAGTATTCTCTCTCTCCCTCTCTCTCTCAGAGTCAGTTCAGTACATAATCTGTACAAACTACTGTGAGTGATCTTGACTTTGACTCTTGTGTGAGTTGAATTACCAAGTGCTAACCTCAGTTATAAGTATTGCAGGATTGCCAAAGGGAAATTATTCATCATCTCATATTATACCTTTTACATAGGACACCAAACCTACCATGGACAGATCAAATCAGAAACAGCAACGGAGCTGTACTACCCTGCACTTATTAGTACACACATTATACTGAATAACTAATTGCTTATTTGCCATAGGACTCGACACTACACTGTAGCTCCAGTGTACACAATTTCCTTTGACAGACCAGAGTTCTCCTAGAAGAAAATATGGAAATAGTATTCGTCGAGTCAATTAGGAAAATTCGACTGCAACTATCTGTCTTGTAAAAGTTATTAGTGTATAAAAACAAAACGCGTACTCACAATCAGGTAAGGTCTATATAGTTGTAGTATTTGGAATATGAAATCCTGCATCCTTTATTTTTTCGTGCGTACTGATATATCTAAATTGTTCTATCTTTCTATGTTTTCATCCAGGATATAAGGATTCGTGATTTAATGTCGTAGTAGGGAATGTAAAGGTAGAAAAATCAAGGTTTCTTGGCCGTCAGTGTGTATGTAATGCACAAATAATGTGCTGTATGTATAAGATGAGGTAGTTAGTTCGTATATATGTGTAGAATATGAACGTAAGAAAATTCAAGTCTTTAAAACAGAGTAATATCTCTACACACATGCACATTTCTGTTATAGCTGTGTAAAGTAAAGACTCTCTCAACTATAAGTGAGACGAGATGAGGTCTTTTGAGTTTTACATGTTTTCGTCGACTAAGTAAGTGTAGTACAGTATAGTGGAGTAGTACAGAGCATAGTAGACGCAGAGATAGCTAATATAACACTTGCAATAATGACCAAAGCCGGTCTCTCGTATATATACAGTGGTTTTGGATTGCTTAGCTCGTGTAAGTTTTTGAGTTGCTTCAGGACTCTGTCTGTGCTCCCATTCACCATTACGACTTCATCGTTTATACTTATTTAGGAAAATTATTTATTTTTATGTCCTGTCGTAAAAGCGGATGGGAGAGAGAGGCGAAAGAGGAAAAGGCTTTGTTGGTTGACTTGCTGTTGTCATGTACGTAGAGTGAGGATGATGGAGGGTTGTAGATCTAATGGTAGCTCTAATTTCAGTGTCTGACTCTTTGACTTGACTGTCTTGTCTACTTGCCTCCAATTAAATACAAAACGCAGAGGTAAGTACAACAGTACTCACACAGAGCATTTATTTGTGCAGGTTCACCTTTATATTCCATTTCTACCTCAATATTAAAGTATAACACTTTATAAGAATTCCTATATACCATTCACTCTCTGGCAATATTTACCGTAGAGTATATACCTGCCTTGCATATACAAAGAAAAATTACCTTGTGGTCAATACATCATCATTTAAAAGAGGCTTGAGACGGACGTAGCATTGGGTAGGCGGCGCAATTATAATGTAGAAACACTCGCACCACTAAATGACATACTCGACTCGTCCTAATGTACTCTTTTTGTTAGCAACCAACTTTTCCCTCTTACCCACAGTGCTAAGTGTTTGTTTACTCGCATTTTGGTCGATTTTCGGTGCTCCGCAAAACCTGGTACGGCCTTTAGGTATATATTATTGTCTGTAATGGGAGAATAATATTATATGTAAGTTGAATATGAGCAGATATATCCATCTAATGCATTTTTCTCTGAGCTCCACTATACAAACACATTACGACCCTTGTAGTAGTAGTAGTAAGTAAAGTAGATATATTATACTTCCTTGCAAGGTAAACCAGGAAAACACGTCACCATATATCATCAGCGTACGTACCCCTTACATCTATCTATTCGTTAAATCTATAAGAGCTAGGTATCCATGTGTTAAAGTAGCCTGAGAGACAACTTGAGTAGACAACGCTAAAAAGTGAGCACAATCAGCTTAAAGCTTAAACTGCACTGTTGAGCAGTACACGAATAGTACATTAACAGAATGTCACTTTCATACAGCACCTAGTGCTGGGAGTCCCATTATTCAAACTTCTACGTTGTACCTGATATATAGTTCATATTTTATTCTGTCTCTTGCAATATACAAAAAAGATTGCTCCATTCACTCGTCACTGATTTCAAAGAAGAGTCAATATATCTAATTTAGTTTTGTCAAGAGATATGAAAGGTTGACAAAAGCTTTTCCAGTGCAGTATTGTCCGAATACAAAGATCAAATTACTTCTAAGATAGAATAATATATAATACGGAAGGTGCTATAGGAGATATACTTTCTAGGTACATCAACTATAGGTAGACTGCCGACTGCGACGAAGAGTCGAGTAGAATAATAACAACATGTACGCACACATGCAATGTATGTAGTCACAGTGTGAATGTACACCATACACTATCATCATCCTTAATACCGCACCGGATCGATGACTAACAATAAGTTCAGTCTCTCGGACATAAAACTTTTGTCACCTTGTTCACAAAGCTTGTTACTGAAGTAAAGGCAAACTTTCGCTAACAGTAACTGTGTGCTTCGTTTCTTAGAGAAATCCCAGCCATCCATTTCAACAAAACGATCAATCTCAGTTCAGCCATTGTTTAGTTCCACGTAGTGACCATCAATTTTGATTCAACGTATTTCCTAGGGTTGCATAAATTTTCCCAGTGAATATCTACCGTTATAAGAACTGTACACACGAAAAATCTATTTAGGTACATTCTGTTAAAAATAAAATAACTGTTTTTTTACCCTAATTGTTAGCCAATTTAAAAATTTAGTTGCAATTTCTTTTATGTATACTATGTAAGTTTAATAGGTATCTTGTGTCATTGTGTGACTAAAAGTTGTACATAATTGTTTACTAGTTTTGCACGTTTAATGTGAAGTGCAGGGTAAGAACGTCTGTGGATGACCATTGAAGAGAATTTAGAAGAAATGAAAAAATGAAGTAATACAGATATCCCGCAGTCTTCAGCACAGTCTGTATTCAATCATGCCCGTAACCTACCCTGTAGATCCGGGCTTTTGTAGAATATGGTGTAAAAGCCTCAGAAGCTCGTTTCTACAGGTATCTTACGGACACTGAGATAGCAAACGCAGAATTGTGGTGTTGACTAAATATACAGAAGCAAATCCATGGGAAACCCGAAGCAGACGACCCTTCTTCCTATTTTGTGTTGTAGTAGTAGCAAGTAGCATTAGTAAATAGTGGTAAGTGCAGCAGAGTTGAGACAAACAGTAATTTTCTCTAGGCAATAAATTCCCTACAAAAACAACTGCACCATTTCCAGGAATTTTGCAGTAATTTATTATTGTACATTTTTCTTCAGCTTAGATTGTACATAATAGATGTACACTTTAGTATCTTTGCAGGGTAGCTTATAGCTTTATGGGGTAGGTACGCAGCAACAAAGTGAGAGTTGCTTTTTATAGTGTAAATTTTTTTATAGCGTATGCAGGGTCCTATGAAAGAGATTTAATATCGTTGTAGATAGAGTAGGTACTTTGCCATCTTTTCTGTTTGTGACTGCTGTCTCCTATATATCTATGTCTATGTATCTACTCTTCATTCAAGTCTACTTACAATATACGTTACATGTATTTTTGTTTAAATTGTAATATTTCTAAAACTATCCAGTATACCTAGAACATTCTTGTAAAATATGGTCGGAACGTATGAAGTTTTTGTAAAACTAAATATATCGTATATAACATTATACACAATGAATGATGAATAAACCAAGTGTCTACTACAGCTAAAATTTTGAACGTGAATTTATACCGCATACCTATACAGATAACCAGGGTACATCTACTTACTACTACTACATTGTACGAAACTTTTGACATCCGATCATTACTAACCGATTATGATAATTTTTATACTAAGCAAAAACATTTTTGGTTAAGTTTTGCAGAAACTAAGTAGACGGAAGACAAAAGGTCTTTGAGGAAACTTGGCGCTACACATACATCAATCAAGAGCCCATTGAATACAGACATGACAGGAGCAACAACGAAATGTTTAGAACAGTGTCTTGAGTCTTTTAAGGTCGCTCTTCTGTTCAGAAGTAATTCCTCGAGTTATAACGGAAAAGTTTTGAGGGACGACTCGCTCGAATGGGCAGAAAGAGTAATAATAATAGCGTATGTAGCATAATGTAAGGGAAACTCATAACAGAACAGAAGTAAACTTAAAAAGCAGCCCAATAAGGAGAGAAATTTGCTGAAAACCACCTGCAGTTCTGTATAGGATTCAAGTCCATTTCCCTCCTGCCAATTTTATTATCACCCCCTGCCCTGGAAACACGTGCAGCTTTCAGAATTTATTGCGGAAAAAAGTTGTTGCCTACTTCTTTCTTTCGGAGAAGACGAACGAACGAACGAAACTAACTACTATTATCGTAGATGAGAAAGAGAGAGAGAGAGAGGACGAAAAGAGGAGCCGTGCCATGAAGCCCAGTCACATTCACAGCATTCACAGAGTACTAAGCACATAACACATTATGAGAACACATACATCTTTACTTTAGCCTACCAACTTGAAACTTACGTTTACGTCTCTCCTTTACTTTTCCTTAGTTATGGTTACATTTATGTCACTAGTTTCTCTATAGACACACGCACATCAAAGAGATTCTTCACATCAGAGTTAACGCTGGAACATAAGTAACCGTACATATATACACGATGTATATGTTGTAAGGCATTTTTATACGTGTCCTGTATAGTTTTCTATTAGCAATATTACTCTACCTATTACTATTTAGAGCTAGCGAATTGTAGAAGTTGCCGTCTCATATTTTTTCGTTATCACTTTGTTCGCAGTCAGTGCTGTCTCTGGCTTGTCACAATTCCTTTCTCAACGTTATATACTTGTTACTGTATTGCCATTTGAGTCAAGTCAGGTCGATTGAACTCACACAGCAGCCCAATCGACCAAACACATTCTGGGAAAATTACTGCTCTTGTCACTACAACAAATACAGAATGCAAACAAATATCAACCCCTGAACCAACTTTTGATTTATTGGAAAGAGAAGGAAAAAGTAAAGAATTTTCAACGCTGCGACTAATGTGGAGCTATATATAGAATTGTCCCAAAAATACTTGGATTACACAAGCAGTTAGTTTCTGTAAGTTTTTCAAGTCGGACAAGGGAAAACTTTAGAACAATTCGTTTCGTTCACTATAAACGAAAAGAAAATCATTAAAGCAATACGGACAAATAAACACTTACCTTGGCATTCCATTCATTGTCTTTCTGCTGCTGCTGCTGATGCTGGAGAAAATTTTCTGTAAAACTTACAATACAATGCTATAATTAATCCTTGGAGAAACGTTAAGATGCCATCCCCCAACCCAGAATTCTTTTCGCAAGATTTAAAGAAGCTTAACAAGAATGCTTTCAATTATTACAGTCTCTCTTTCTTATATTCCTCCTCTTCTCAATACTAGATCTAGTTCTTCTACGTCCATATAGTTCTTATTGCTCTGAAATCCTCCCAAGCATTTTTCTCCGTCTTATTAATGTTATCTCTTCTCTTAGAAATATCATTTTTATTTCATTTCGCTGGCTATCGCAATTCTTAACTTTCTAGATATATACTTGGAAATGCTACTAGCACCACCATTTCTAGCACGAAGAAAACACTAGAATCGACAAGCAGAGGATGCAAACGTACGTAAAATAAGCGAAGCAAACGCCAAGAACTGAACTAATGCCTTCATGTTTTTTGTATCCTTTTATTCTCTATTTTCTCTTTTCCGTCTTTCCACTACATATACATACAATCACAATAGTCTGAGAGAGAGATTTTATATTATTTTCTTTAAATGTACATTCAAGTACTCGTAGTGAATCTATTCGTTCACAATATTCTTCTTGTAGATGCACATATCAAGTTATTCGTTTCTTAAAAATAACGTTGGTTAAATTCATGCTGTTATTGTATACGGAATGGTAAGTACAGTGTATCTTTACTGCATTCTGTTTCGTACACTTATCCTTGGGTTCGTCTTTCGACTTTGCTCTGCTCTTTCATTATTTTCTTTGTGAGAATTTTGTGAGGGACAAAAGCACGAGGAAAAAAGGAGAAATTCTTGCAAGTCATGCCATTACTAAAGAATGAGACGAAGAGAGAGAGACCAAAACTGAAAGAGACGAGAAATATCTGTACATACATAATATGTCTTGTAGAAGTACATTGCATTTACGTGTACATTGAGATATGTTTTGTGGGCACTTGCATATTACGTTAAGCCCTCGAGTCTTGCCTTGACTAAACCAAAGAAACTTTTTAAGTTGAATGCGTCCAAAGCTATCTCTTTTTAGTTAGTTGCGTTGTGATGTGATGTGAAGGATGAGTGAGATGAGATCTTAACTTAAACCTTAATGCCAGGCTTTCGTCTGCCAGACTATTCAATGAATATGAAAGAATATAATTCAATGGTTGACTATGACTTTAACAACTCACAATCAGTTCTCTTGTATGACTTTGACTTGGCTTGCCTTATAGTCAGCTCACTCAGTCAAGTCAATAGATGTGAATGTCTCGTGGAAACTCCTCTGCAGTAGGGTTGATGATGCCATGCCACACCATGAATATACCAAAACTACCACCACCACCGACGGTAAGAAAGAAATTGACTGGAAGAAGAAACAAGAGACACGCCACGTCGTTCGTTTCTCTAATGCATTTACCAAACCACACCATTCTGTACACCGCACCGGATTAGACAATACAATCCGACGAAATTAGTAGAAGGAATTCTTATTAACTTACAAATACTCGGCCTCTCCATAACTCATCTCTGTTATTGTTACGTAACTAGCAGTCCGAAATTATACACTAACCATAGCATACATATAGTAATGCACAGACACAGCTTGTCCGGTTTCTGCTTAATTCAATATGCTTCAAATCAAATAAAGAACAGAGGCTCATAAAATTATTACACATCATACACATTCTCTCTCTCGACATGTGCATTCTTACACGAAATGCCGTGTTTCGTGTTAGGTATTGTAATATTTGGTTGTTAATAATTCCTATGTAAATCTAAAAAGTCAATAAAATATTGCTGTCATTGATTTCATACTAGAATATTGCAACCTACCCAGTTGTTAGTTACATTTTATGCTATGAAACCTTAAAATATATTATCTGTACAATAATAACATTTATGGCTGAGTTTTTCGTAAGTCTGTCTTACTTGATGGACCTGATGAATCTGAATAATTTATAATAAATTCCAATTGTTATTTTGATAGAAATAATATCATGAGATGTGAAATCATCAATAAAAAATGAAAAATCTTACATAAAATACTAACAGCAGTCACAAAATTTAATTCGTTAATTTAACAGTTTTTAAATGATTATGGGATTTGTTAATCGTTTACATATAATGGCCGCATGCGTATGACCATCACAGAAATAATATACCTATGTAATATAGAATCTTTGATTGTTGATATCTGTTTTGATATTAATGATATCTTGCATAAATTCCTTTTGAATATCAAAAAGTAATCTTATAATGAATGCTATTGCACATTATTGCCAAAATAATATTCACATTATAATCACAATTTATTAAAAGGGAAATATTATTTAAGCCATCAATCCATAAAAACTTCTAACATCCTAACAAATTGTTGTCTAAATGAAAACAATTGAAGTGCCTACGGCCTACAGATACATAAAATTAATTTAAATAACTTATTTCTTAACGTAACGTACACTTTTTTCAGATTGTACTGGTCTCACCTACTTAAAAATCTAATAATAATCTAAAAATTTGTGTATTTTCTAGGATGCATACTGCATACATATAATCTACATATACCATTGTCGATATTATTTCTTTACAGATTACGATGAACAAGACATTAAGAAAAAATGAAAAGGACAAATTAATTCTGAGTTTATAGACTTTTATTTTCTGTTCCTGCTCCTTACTTTCTTATATAAATGTTATAGGTCTACCCAATCTTTTGTTTTAATTTTAACTCTTTTACATCTTATATTGCATATGGGTTGGTTATCGTTAAATATCATTTAAAATCTTAGTTAAGAATACTGTTAGTAAGCTATATGGTTAGAACCAACTAACTGGAAATTGCTTTAAAAACTCGTTATAACTTTGACTAAATACAATCAAACTGATTTCGAAAATACATATTATGCTATAACTAAATTACGTAAAAAGTTAGTAACCAAATGATGCAAGTAGCACTTGTAATTCGCATACTTTTACATACATTCTACATATCTGAATCATAAACTTTGTCCATTTCATTTATTTAATAAAGATGTAAATAAAAGTTAAGGATTTTCTGCAATTTGGTATTCATCTGCATAAATATGCCTGCAGTTTTCAGCATAACCGTTTGTGACACAGTATACAGTTATGAATTATGACACGTTAAGTATAACTTTAGTGGGAACCAGTAATGAATCATTTACACCACTAGCAGTAGCATATAATAAACAAAAAAAGATACTACAACCAAACTACATACGCCATACAGATACTAGAGATATTATGTTGCGTTATCTGTACTTCTGTCGGAACGGTTTTCCTTTACATATTATAACTGAAAATGTAAAAAACTCTGGGAGATTTTCATTTAATTGTGCTGAGTTATCGTTAGAATTCAAGCACATAAAAATGGATCCATAAAACCCGATCGATTTTTATTGTGAAGAAACACGATGCAGAAATTTGAAGGTACTCTCAATGCCACCTTCCAAACGAAGCTAGTACCGTTCAACCACACAAGACTCAAGACTTACTGTTTTATCCTACCTGTGACGCCTTCGGTACCCAATGTGTCCTGCAGACTATGCAATAATTCTATACGTGCCTACTATTTGTACTTTGTAAACTTTTTCATTTTCAGAAATATACGACATGAAAGAAGGTGCATTTTTCCTCCAATACAATTAGTTTAACATGCTAGGACTGTAAATTGTAACGGTAATAATAATAGATTGATTAATTAGTATTCTTCATTTGAAACCAAAAATGTAAAGTTTGTAAACTCACAATGCAAGCTATAAAGTTAATTAGTGTATAATTCAACTGTATTTTATTTTGCTATTAGATACGTCCAATTACAAATAATCTTATCGTGTCTACTAAAAGCACGGTAGCTAAAGTAGGTGCATTTTCAGTCGCATTAACATTGTTGAAAGCGTAATAAATAGTTACATTTCAATTTGTTTGTAATTAAATGTCATCATTATCATTATTCAAAAGTGGTAATTAGAAATATAACAGTAAATAATTTTTAACTTACTTTTACATGATACTTCTACTACTGTACTGATCAAACCCCTTGTTAAGGAGAAAAGACAATCTAGCTTGAACCGTTTTGTCTCAAATAAAATGTCTAGTAAAGGTATATTAACATTTGTGATATACAACCAAATTAAAACTAAACACATAAAATTAAGATTACGGAAGAAGAAATAATTGAGTAGAAAGCTGTGACATGGTATACATTAAAAGTCGTTAGAGTGTTAGGGTAAGTAGAATTGAGGAGATGATGGGATTGGAAGAGCTTCGACAGGAGTTTGACAGTTTCCATAGATGGATAGGTATGACAGGTGACACTTTAGCTGATCGATCACACGTACCCTGTCATCCTTCTGACCAATGAAGTTAGCTCAGTGTAACAAGTTTATTTGATAGGTTCCTTAAATGTATTGTATGTGGATGTGACTTACATACGCATGCAGGAATATGTTGGATTATCGATTCGATTATATGTGAACAATAAGGTTTCAAAAATAAATCTCTATAAGTCTAACATTACTTGATGTAATTGGTGAAATTATGTAATAAGCATTAATATATAATTTTACCAAGAACAATAAAAATGTCTGTAACAAAAGGATAATCAGTAACCTGAATGGTGTATGCAGTTGTATAATAATATGCATTAACATTAAAACACTTCATGAAACATCAATTGTGGATTTATAAAGGGAGTTGATTACCTAACTTTATTTTTCAGAGAGATGATGTTTACACAATTATTTAAATTGTGTTCATTTTTATGTAAGTAAGCAAGAATTATAGGGAAAATAACATTCTATCCTGAAATCATTAAGAGTTTTACCAGTTTATACTTTCTTGCTGGTGCTTGTTATTAAAATTGATACTTGCGTTGTGTCGATCACTAACCATAATTACCATTACATGGAAAACAATAAATGTGATTGTATTGAGAAAAGCAAAGGTTCAGAATGAGTTTATATTTTGCCGTGGAGTGTATCGTATACTGTAAGGGTAGCAATATGTATTAGGAGAAATACACCATGCCTCAACCGAAGTTTCATTATTTTTCTCAGGAATATAATAAAAGCCTGACCTGAAGTACCTGAAATAAAATCCATAAGTTGAAATCACATCACAACAGGATATGTGAAGCAGACCGTTATGGTAGAAAAGAATACTTTCGAATGCAATGTAACACACATCTATGGTACTATAACAAAAGTCCAACTGTCAGTTCAGTAGTGCAGTGTTTGTTGCGTCTCAAAATTTAACAGGGAGAATAACAAAGGAACGAGCACATTTTTCCAGGAGAAATATCATTAATTTTCCTGTTTACTTCTGAAATGACAGATTCTCAAGATCACCCAGAAAAGTAGAAACAGCTCAGATAGTTCTCTACAGATTCACCTCGCCTCTGCGTAGCCTACTTTCGAATTTACCATTTCTGTGGTATCATGCACCAAAAGTCTATTGAATGTTTCACGCATTAATACTGATCCTGTTATTATGTTCAATGCCTCTGGTCATGTTCTGCTCATGAATTTAAACTAAAGATTCAGGAAACCCTACGATGAGACAAAAATAAAATCTAAAGTCACTATTTCGTATTTCTACTTCTGCTATTTGCTCTTGCACATGTTTACACTTCAAACTCCTTCCATGCATTCTCTCAATTTCTGCAAAGCACCAACTAGGAAATCAACCGTTTAAATATATTATATGTATATGTGTCACACAGAAACTTACCCAAACATTGATCTCCTAATGTTCCGCAGTATGTGAAGAATTGAAAGAAAACAATAATATTCCCATCATCACATTATCACAGCACGGCAAACAGAATTTTTATTGTAATAACAAAATTCAACATTATGAAACAATGATATACAGAAATCAGTAATTGCCAAATTACTGCTGTATTTATGTCTATATATAGTTCACATTTTATTCTAAAATTAACAATTCTTTGGTAAGTTGGTGGCATGTATCACATCACAAACACTAAAGTACTATCGCACACTATTCTAATTCAAAACAAAGAGTCTGCTGTGGAAGAAACTAATGTGTACATGTTTCCGTATTTCTCCTTTTGCAACTGAAGGACCGGAAATTTCATGACAAGCTTTTGAAAATCGAATATATCTAAGCAAAAGAAACTAAGTTAAAGGAAGAACTAGTATAGAGATGTTAGAGCATCTTTCAAGTTTGCTACTAATACTGGAATTCAACCGTGGCTAATGTTCATAGCGGATATTAGTGATCTTTGTATAATACTATACAAATAATGTATACAGACTACAACATATAAGCGAATGTACACGTAGTATGTATATATGTACTTAGTTCTTGGATGGAGTCAAGTTATGGTCTTGTTCTGTATTCAACTCAAGTCTAAGTCACATCAAAATCTGTAATTTAAGTTACCCCTTTCGCATTTCTTCCTCTGTCAATCAAAAGTGTCGGTGCGAAGGAAAGACAAGACATGCAACCAAATAACCCGAACAGCCATACCACGTCTCAAGTTTGGTTTCGAATGTTTCTGGTTTTGCAGTGACTTTTTCTGTCAGACGGAGAAACAAGTGTTAAAGCGTTAATCTATCTTGCATTGAGTACTACTGACTCACAAGCTCACAATATGCACCATAACCATAATATAGCAGAGAAATGCAGTGATTCAACTGTAGTAGCAAGATGCTTTATTTAACATTAATTCATATACACGTATGCATATAGATACTTACACCATAACATGTACCACTATGAAAATTTGAACTAAGAAATCAGCTAAGAGTATGAAGACTGCAGACACACACGTAATAATGTAAAATGTTAAGCACTAAATCATCTTTAACTCCAGTGCAGTTTTACATAATATTGAGCGATGATTTCTTAATAAATCTTAAAAGCATTGAAAATCTCTTACAGAGAGAATTTATAGTGCTAAAGCCATGCCATAACATACTTCAAACATCTTATGTAACAATGTAACCCATATAATGAGTTTGCTATATATATTAGAACCAAACACTAAAGGTTTTGTCTACGACTAATATTTGCCATTAAGCCGAAGTAATTCTGTATATGCATATTGCATCTTATACTTCGTAAAAATTGTTATACAAATTATTTCGATCAATCGAGTGAGACTGATGTAATTTCCGGTTTTGCTTACCTTTGTAAGTTTGTAGCTTCATTTGTATTAAATTATGAAAAGGAATCGATACATAAACAAAATTCCAAATTGGCAAAACATGATTCCTGTAAACGTGTAAATATTCCAGCACCTGAAATAAACTAGGTTCTATTGCAGTATAGGCAATGGTAGTAAATTTCCAGTGAAAATAACTGGAATTATGTGTACTGTACTGTTTCTACTACTTGTAACATCAATATGAGCAATTAGTAATTAGAAATTGGAATATGTAGCACATTCCGGTGCAGCATGATAGTTATGGAGTGTAAAGAGTTGTAGATATCCAGCGGGGTTGTTATATGAAGTAATAATTGTGTATAGCTTTAGTATTTTGGTGGAAGAACGTTGTGGGATGATGAAAGGCAGAGTAATTATGTAGATTGGACGACGAGATCAGCTGGGTGAGAGATGACATAATAGTGAGACAAGAGTGTTGGGGAGGACATGAGCTGAAGGGGCGACATGGGACGGACGTGTCAATCAGACAAAAGGTCATTCATCATTCTCCCGTCACGTCACGTCATGTCATTCGCTCCGAGTCCTCTCCGCTCTCCGCGTCTCTCATCCTCGCATCTCATCTCCTCCGCTTTGCGTGCCATATGTCTCATTCTAATCTCTTCCCTGTATCCAATTCCAAACCAACATACAACGCAGGACAACCAAACAACGCAACTCCATATCATATCTGCATGATATTATATAGACATTAATAGTTTTACAGTGCTACTGCTGCTACTACTATACCTAAACTACTCTGCTCATGCTGTTGTTAACTATGCCTCCCTTTCATAAGAATAGTCTACATGCACCATCATGACTCGGGAAACACAAAGCACTCCACAAAACAATAATGCATTCATACTAATACTGTTCCAAAAATTAATAATGTTTCTCATTTACTAAAATACTTGTCCACACTGAAGAACGCCCTAATGTATTCTCTTTGAACTCCACTATTTACAATGCAGCTTAAGATTCCTTCAGTAATTTGAAAATTACATTTATCATAATAAGTCTCATCTGTTTGTGTGACATAAGACAAACTCTTTCATGTAGTTAGTCAAAGTACGTGATACATTACGTACTTCACAATCATACAAAATTACTCTTACAATTTTTGAACGAAAGTTCAGTGCATGGGTACTCTTTAAATAATTTAGGAATTACACTGCATAATATGCAGTAGGGAATCTCGGCATTTTTATATCATGAAAAGTTGTTGAGTTGAGGTAATGCAATTATAAAGTCTACACTCATGCATATGTAGATGAATTTAAGGGGAAAATATTGATTTATGTAGATACTTGTATATGTAGAATAGAAGTAGTTAAATTAAAGACAAATTGTTTGTTATGTGGTTTAGGGAACTTGTATGACATCTCCCTTCTGAGCTTCAATTTACGACAGTTTGTAAAAATCTCATCTGTGATCTGCTCACACTTGTGTGTTCCTTATCGGGCGTCTTTTGTTTCACACAGAAAAGATTCTTGTATTCACAGCACAGCATCTTTAGTTATCCATCTGCAGATTGTTATAAACTTCTAACCCTTTTCTTGTCATGGAATGTTGCACGAATTGACGAAAGACTGCAGGGCGAACGCAGTCTTCATTCTTTCGCCAAGATCTTTGTATATAAACACAGTTGTGTTATAGAAAATACATGTAGTGGTAAAAAATTCATACTTATTTTGTAGGCAATTTATATTTCACACCTGAACGACAAATGCCAGGAGCAAAACTTGTTTCTTAACGATAATGTGCGAAATGACAGTTTTATTGAGGTACTAACATTAAAATGTAACTTTTCACACGCCATGGTACATTAAAGGACATTAAATAAATGTTCATCATGTAATCTGTGTCATAATTGCATGTGCAACAATATTAATACCTGCGCAATATCCGTTTCTGCATGTAGGTAGTGAGTAAACAGCCAACAGCAATACAATGGAATGTTGGCATGTACATCGGCTAACGGATAGATAATCTGTTAGTTTAAAATGGTCATGAATGATATAAGATCATTATGGTATGTGGTCTACAGCTTGGTCACTCACAAGGAACATATTAACTGCTAGATTTATAATATGTTCCTTTGGTCACTCAAATGTTTGTTAAATTTTAAAAGTAGAGTGGGATAAAAATGAGTGCATTAAATCATAATAATATGATAAATGTATTTAATGTGTTGACAGACTTAATAAGCTTGAAATAGATAGTACTTGTAGCATAACGTTAACTTTTATTTGAAAGACAGTCATGGATGATATAAGAAGCACATTATAAGAATGAATGAATGCACAGATGAAAGTGAAAAGTATATTGAGATGAAAGCTTTCATATATATAAAATATATTGTAGAACAGAGTCAGTTTGTTTGTAGTGGCATGACGTTAGTTGATGTGCCACCTTTCCATAAAGACTCAGAGGTAGGCACTAGGCACATATTATGAAGTGTGTTGGATACAATATGGTGTTTTGATAAATTGCAAGAAAATTAAGAGACTCTTGACGATTATAAATCATCATAAACGCTCGAAAAGACATCCACTTACATCGAGTGATGTGCTCTGATCTGATAGTTCTTCATTTTACTCTGCTGGGATTTTTCCTCCCTTTCACACACTTGCCTTGCTCTATTACCGTCGTACTGTTATCAAATACCAATTCCTAAACCTTACACTTCTACACTCAGTTGTAAAGCTTTACTGCATCTTTCCATTTCCAACAGAATGTAGACTTCTTCAACGCTGTCAGTGAATCCACACGCAATTCCACAGATGAAAATTCTAAAGCAACAAAATATGTACAAAAATTATTCTTCATAAATCTAATTATTTAAAGACAAGGTTTTTCTCAACTTATTTAGATAATTTAAATATTTCTTTCATATAACCTAAATATGTAGTGTTTGAAGATGTGATATGAATTAATGTGTTGATAGTGAAAGTATAAAAAGTTCAATCGAAAATTACATTTTGATAACTTTTAATGACTAAAACATCTCTTTCTGTACTGTACCTTTTCAAGGTGCAGTTCTTATGTTAGTGAAAATGAATGGTTAACCAAAGGGACCATATTTAGAAAAATGCCATAAAAATGGTTTTCTGGAAGGGTTGTTACTTGCATTGTTTTATTTTACCCTGAGGTCTTTCTTGTAGAATTGTTATCTTGTTATTCCCTATTATCATTGCACAATAATAAAAATTAGTTGCTCTATTCACAAGACCATTTGATGACGTATGCTACTGTTAGTGAGTAAGGGTATTTTTTACTCTTTATTGTAGTATAATGGTAGTGAACAAACATCATTCATGAATTGCAACGTTACTATATAGTAAAAGTAGCTCTTTGAACTTAAAAATATTAGTCAGATTAAATTTAATGTGTTTATTAGTACAATGAACAATCTTAAATATCTTATTCTGAAAAAATGAACATTTGTACAGAACAGCAGCGTACAGTGAAGAATACGCCAACTTAAAAAGAATCTAATACAAAAATATTAATGTCGAACATTTTTATTCATATAGTATGCGCAAAAATCTTCAGGAGATTGATTGACGATGCATTTATATTTTCTCAACTTGGGAGGAATAATCATCCTAGGTGAGTCCTATGACTAGGTGGGGAAGGTAGAATAAGTAAGAAATTATTTCTAAATCCTTACCACTAATTATAGTATATACAGAAATTTCCAAAACGAGAGACCGAGTGATGATTCCCATAGTCTTCCCAGCAAACACATAATCCCATGGCTCATTTTGATCCTGGGGAACACGAGAAGGGAACTATGCGACTGAATATTATAGATGTAGATCAGCAAGCAATATGATATTATCATGACAAACTGAAAATTATAAAGCAATAGGATTATTAACATTGTTGTTATTTAGTCAAAGCATTTTTTCAGAATGAGTTTATAGTTCGTATTGCAAAGAGGTAAGTTGCTTTCTTAGGATATTAATGTGCTGAATGCACACAAATATCGTAGGAAGGTACTTTATGTATAGGTGCTAATGAATAATAATTTGTAAGTTGTTATTGGTGCGATAGGTGCTACACTGTGTGTGTGCTACATAATGGATATATCTGTTTGTATTGTACCTTTTCATTTCAATTACCGGTAAGAAGTATATGGGCTTCATAGAGACCTTGCCGACAATTCTATTATTCTCACCAAAAACTGCTGAGTCAACTATGAATTTCATCTTCTGAAGAGAATGCTGCACCACACCGTGACTACAATACATTGTACATTACATTATTACAACAATCATGTCCAAGTAGCAATACCATTTGTAATTCAATTGTGTTTTTCTGCTCTGTGTAGATTCATAGTAATTTACCCTTTTCAAAATGTTTTATAGTAACCTTATTGGCTACATCATCAATTCGGATGATGAAATAAAAGTGTAAAAATAAAATCATAATACTATAAGTGATTAAGTACAGTAGCCACATTGTATTTTACTACTACAGGTACTTATAAAAATAGTTTGCCTACTGTAACTGAGTAAACCATTACCTAAGATAGAATAACTCATACAGGGGTGATTCATTCAAGTGTAGTCGACTTATAAACAACCATGATTCTGTTCGTAGTTTGCAAAATTTTAATTACAACCGTTACAACACATTTACATACATTCCTTCTACATAG